>JAGFNX010000183.1:0-230480 GCA_017657125.1 Scopulariopsis brevicaulis
CCCCCCCCCCCCCCCTGAAATACTGCGGAAAGCTAACATTCGGTAGCGTAAATGGCCTGAGGCCAAGATCCCCATCGACCTCGAACCTGTCCCGGGGTTCAACCTCCGTGCCCAAGTGGTTGGCCACGGCGGCGCCTACGTCAAGCACATCCAGTACGAGACCGGCTGTCGTGTCCAGATCAAGGGCCGCGGCTCTGGGTTCCTCGAGCAGGCGACCAACCGTGAGAGTGACGAGGACATGTTCCTGCATGTTGCGTATGTTTCGACAACTTCTGCCACAAGAGACGCCCGTACTAACAGTCTTTCTTAGTGGCCGCGAACAGGAAATGGTCGACAAGGGCAAGGAGCTCTGCGAAGATCTGATTGACAATGTTAAGCAACAGTACGAAGAGTTCAAGAACCGCCCGCCCAGGGGCTACGGCGGCGGCGGCGGCGGACACCGCGGAGGCTACGGCGACCACGGCCCCCCGCGAGGCGGAGACTCGTACACGCCGTACGGTGGAAGTAGCTATCGGAATGAGGGGCGACCAGCGAGCCCCCGCGCGACCGCCAGCGCCAGCGCCACCCCTCCTGCCACCGGCACTCCCGACTATGCTGCGCAGTACGCCCAGTACTACGGGGGGCAGGATCCCTACGCTGCCTATGGCGGCTACGCAGCGTACGTTACCTTCACTCTGGTGCCTTCACATGCGAGCAACGTCAGCTGACTTTGTACCCTAGCTACGTTCAGTATTACCAGCAGTACTACGCCGCCGCTCAGCAACATGCCCAGCAACAGGCTGCGCAAGGATCCCCGGCACCTCCCACGTCTGGATCGCCTCCCGCGCCGCCCAACGAATCGGCTCCTCCGCCGCCTCCGAGTGACCCGGCTCCCCCTCCTCCCCCTGGATCTGCGCCCCCTCCGCCGGGGTCTTCTGCGCCGCCCGGAACCTACGGAAGCTACGGCTCGGTAAGCGTTGTCTTGCGAGAATTGGTTGGGCATTGCTTGAAGGCTAACTCCTGTGAACAGGTCCCGCCCCCTCCTGGTCTCTAGAGGTAGGATGCAGGAATTGTGGATGTTAGCATCGTCATTGGTGTCACTGACTACATCAGCTCTGCTTGTGGATAGTCTGACAAAGGAACAGGAGCGGCGATTGAGGATCACCTTTCTCATTCTTGCAGGTAATAGGAGTTTTCAAACATAACTACTGAAAATCGGGTACTAGGGATTTCGGGTTAAGCGTTACATTGTCCGTGATGTTGGTTGAGCTGACCCCAAGTAGAACGCCACGTTGTACGGTCGAGTATAATCGAGGCCGTATCGTATCAAGGTTTGGCTTTTAAACGTGCCGTTGGAAGTGACTGCTGAAGTCATCCCAGAGGCCGCTGGCCCGCACTTGGAGTGCACTCGATGGTGTGGAGTTGGCAGTGATATATGGCCCAAGATATCCTGGTACGACTCCCTGCCCAGCGACGGTCACCTCATTGCCGGTTTCGTCAACATTAAAGACTGGTTATTTGAAGCAGTGCCGAGCCCGTTTGAAGGGATCTAGCCTATGGGATGCGTCCACTGGCTAGATGTCTCACTTGCCGTATAGCATTTCGAGCATCGAAAGAATGGACGGGACGGCATTGAGTTTGCCGACTCTGGCCTCCCCTAAATGGGCGGCGGTGCAGGATATGCTTCCAGTAATTTCCTCTCCGCAGCTTATACTCGGAGGGAACCCCCTTGCATGCCCCTCGCACGTTTTATCTCTGTCGAAGAGCCACACCCGGGTGGCCCACTGACCCTTGACTCCTTAGCGAACTGTAAACATGAAGCATCGTACGCTTGAGTGCAACTCTGCGCTCGGAGGAGTGCTTTCGAGCTGTTTGTCCTACAGCGCGGCCAGTCATAAATGTCTGAAAGAGGCAGCGATACCCTTCCCTGCCTATTATACACACTGGACCCCGGACCCTGCTAGCTTCAGGTGAGCAAGTGACTAGTGTTGTCACGAGGGGTCTCTCTACCCACCGTTCCACAGTCACTTGATCACTTCCCCGCCTACGGAAACTCTTCGTAGGGTTACATATGACTTAACCACTCTTCAAGACTCACGTATGAATATCGACTGAGTAAAGTATCTGCAAAGGTCATGACGCCATCATGGCCAATCGTCGCCATGCCGATCGGTAGCAAGGAACAAGCGCCGGTACCTGGTTTTAAGGTTTCGGGGGGAAGGGAGCAACGCCAAAGGATCAACCAATCAAAGAGTCCGCGACCCCGCCGATCATCCCCATCTCCACGTGACTAATGTGATCCTGCTGATTGACTCCCGCCACCACCGGACGGCAGGCAGACCCAACCCAGATTCATACCGGACCCCGACCCAAGCACCTACGTCTCATACCGCAACATCCATCCCTATCCGGGCAACTTATCCAACGAATCCCTCGTATTGTTTTCCAACCTGTCATCGGAGAAAGTGTACACCTTCCAGACACATCCGCGTACTCCGGGAGCCCCGCCTCACCATGCCGGGCGAAGATGAGCCGCCGCCGTCGTCCGTGGCCTCGTCGCGGAAGGGCAAGGGCAAGGCTGTCGACGAGGACGCCCTGAATAGTGCTTTGGGGTCGGATCCCAACGGAACTTCTAAGATGTTCTCGAACGGCGCCTTTGAGACGACTGCCAGCGGCGCTTCCGGATCGGCTACCAACGGCATCTCCGAGACGACTCCGGACGACCCTACCGAGGCGACTCCCCTCCTCGCCAGGTCGACATCCATGGCTAGGTACGACGGAGACCAGAGCAGCGTGAAGGACGCCACTCCGGCCGAAGACCTACAAGCAGCGGCCTCGGCACGAAGCTCAAGCATCTCCTCGTCAATCCGCCTTAAGAGGGCGTCGCGGCTCGGGCTACCCTCCATCATCGCATGCACGATCCTAATCACCCTTATTATCGTCATCATGCTCGGGGCCTTCTTCGTCCCCGCCGCTGTCGAGGAATACGCGAAGCAGGCCGCCGTCCTGGAGCCGACGAACCTATCTCTCGAGTCCATCACCGCGACCGGCGTTCAGGCGCGGGTGCGGGCGAATTTCCGACTCGACGGGTCGAGGGTGGAGCAGGACATGTCGAGGCGCATCGGGCGCGTTGCGACGTGGGTCGTGGGGAAGTTGGGGACGGACGAGACGCTTGTCTCGGTCTATCTCCCGGAGCACGAGAACATACTGCTGGGCACCGCCGCTCTTCCTCCGTTGACGATCGATGTTGTCGACGGGCACAGCACGGCGGTGGATATCATCACGGAGCTGGCGCTCGGTGACGCGGACGGGATCCGGACGGTGGCGAATACGTGGCTCGACGGCAAGCTTGACAGGGTCCGGCTTGTCGGTAAGGCCGACATTTCCCTCCGCTCCGGCGGGATACCGCTTGGGACGCACGGCGTGGTCGAATCATTTATCGTTGAAGGTCAAGCTCTCTATCGCTCCTTTGCTGCGTTGTATTTTGGCGAGAAGGTGTTCTTTTGAGCTCTACGCGTCGCGGGTCTCGTCTCAATCACCATACCAAGACACGTACTTAACAATGTCATGAACGTACTGCTAATGCTTGGTGTAGCAAACGATGTGCCGACCGTTCCAGAGTACAATATCTCGAGGCTGAATTTCCATGATGCCCCGGGATCGGGGGATGGCCGGACGGCCGTAGGGGTGGATGTGACGGTCACGTCGTACAACAAGTACCCTGTGCAACTTGATATCCCAGTTCTTGGCTTCGAGGTTCTGGTACCCAACTGCGACGCGGTCGACCCGTTCATTCCCGTGGCGCAGGCGGTTACTGACCCCGTCCACATCAAGCCGCACTCGGAGGTGGCGGTTAATGTTCGTGGCACCATCGAGGAGCTCCCGGACTCTCTTACTAGGGTCTGCCCGGACTCGACGTCGTCCCCGCTGGATGAGTTTATCAGGCATTACCTCAAGGGAGACCCGCCGAGCGTCCTTGTCCGGGGGCGCAAGGTTCCCGGCTCGAGCACGCCGGACTGGATAGAGGAAATCCTGTCGAGCATCGCCGTGCCTGTGCCGTTCCCTGGCAGGTCCTTCGACGACCTGATCAAGAACTTCTCCCTGACGGATGTGGAGTTCAAACTGCCCGATCCGCTGGCGGACCCCGACGATGAGGATGCGCAGCCCAAGGTCTCCGGGACAATGGAGGTCCTTGCCAGCCTCCCGAAGGAGCTCAATCTCGACGTCAACGTGACGGACATTCGCGCCACGGCCGACGTGTTGTATAAGGGGTCCAAACTCGGAGTCCTCAACATCACGGAGTGGCAGCGGGCCCATTCCACGCGTATCGAAGATGAAGATGGCGACTCTTCCCTTCTTATCGAATCGCGGGCCGAAGACGTTCCGCTCACTATTACCGACGAGGATGTTTTCACCTCGGTGCTGCAGGAGCTCCTCTTCGGAGGCCGGGACGTCATCCTCGACATCAACGCCGCGGTGCACGTCAAGGTGAAGACGGTACTTGGTGAGCTTGTGCTCAAGGATGTCCCGACGCAGGGAAAGATTCCAGTAAAACGTCCGTCCATGTTCCAGTAACCCTCTTCGAGCCGATTCCCCGTGGGCTTGGTGGACTTCCTTTTGCCTGAGGTACTACGGGCGCTGCGCTCCTCCTTCCTTCTTCTCGATTCTCCCCTCGGGGTCGGCTGGCTTTCTCCCGTTCGGTACTGATCCGGCGATTCTTAGCGCTCCCGGTGGATTCACTACTTGGAGATCTTCACCCCAAGATCGGGGACGTCAAAATTCTCATGACCACGCCTACGGCGATACACATCGAAGCGGTGGTCAACGTTACGAATCCCACGCCTTATTCGGCCAGCATCCCTCACTTTACTGCACACATTATGAAGAACGGGTCGGTCATTGGCGACGCGACTATCCGGAACGCGCGCATCCCCACCGGGGACATTGAGAACCTCGTCATCTCCGCCATCTGGGAACCAGCGATATCCGGCGAGATCGGGCGGAAAATCGGGATAGACCTCGTCTCGGGGTTCGTATCGGGCGAGAACATAACGCTCACGACCAAGGCGCACGAGGGAAGCATACCAGCGGTGCCGATCCTCGGGCGGGCGCTCTCAAACTTTGAGTTCGAGGTCTCGGCGCCGCGGCTCAGCCTTCCGCCCGACGGCCCCTCTGACGAGTCCCGGTTCATCCGCGACGCGACGTTCCACCTCTTTTCGTCCACTGCGGCCTTTACGCTTGCGTCTCCCTTCAAGCACGACACCCTGTTGCTGGAGTGGGTCAACGCGACGGCGTACTATAACCACAGCGAGCCTGTGGGCCACATCGACTACCGCCAGCCGTTCGCCGTCCGGCCGGGTTTGACGCGGACGCCGCGGCTGCCGGTTTCGTGGGCGATGGGGTCGATTGGATACGAGGCGGTCAGGAAGGCGCTCGGGGGGAGGCTGAAGCTGGATGCGAGAGCGGATGTTACGGTCAGGATTGGGGCGTATAGGGAGACGATTTGGTATGTTGGGGAGGGGATCGGAGCTGCGATCCGGCTTTGATTTTGTCTCGTCATCCTCTCCCTGGTTCTCTCTCGTTGTGTCTTACTCTCATTTTTACATCTCTCGGGAGGGGCGTCTTTCTTTTTTTCTTTTTCTTTTTTTCCTGCTTTTGCAGCGACGGTGTTTTGCGGAGTATCGCAACTAGAACGGTAGATATACTAGCGGCTTTTGCTGTTTTGCGTTCTTTTTTTTATGACGGAATTACACAAGGGTTATAGGTTTCATAGAGTTTTGGGGATGAAAGCGTATGGAATACATCATTTCGCGCAAAAGTCCGGGTTGCACGTGATTGGCTGGTCTCAATTTCCGGCGTGAGCTCCTCATGTAAGTCGCGCGAAAGCTCAACTCATCTCATATCACGCGTTTTGACATTGTTGAGCTTCAACGTCGCCTAGCTCCTTGCGAGATCTCTCATCTTTTCCGATGTGCAGCCATTTCATCACGGAGAGCTTGTAATACCTCTCTTTATTTTTTATTTTCGGCCTCAGTTTTAATTTCGCCACATCCGTCGGCCTCAGCGAGGAAACGGGAGAAGAACCGGAGCTTCCGGACCCCAACCGCCTTTCCTCCTATCTCCCACCTATCAACAGCGTCGAACAGCCTCTTTCTTCCTCGTCTCACTCTGATTTTCCTCCATCTCAAGGGGAGATAGGCCTTTAAGAGTCCCCTGAAAGGAAGAAAGAAAAAAAGGATGGCCGGCATGCGGAGGGTAAACATCTACTACGGCCTCGCGGCGCGGCGCCGGCCAAAGGTGATCGTCGTCTGGTTCGGGACGTTCGTGGCGCTGATGCTCCTGATGTGGCTGATCAACACATGGGTCAGGGCGATGGAGCCTGTCGTGTACGAGCCGGATGAGTTCCACTATCTGAGGGGGGATTGATGGGCCCCCGTCATCCTCTTTCTTTCGCGTTGGTTGGGTGCTGGGATTTTGGGTCTTGGGGGTGTTGGCGTGTGTTGGTGCGGAGAAGATTGGGGATGGAGTTAGGCGTTGGT
This sequence comes from Scopulariopsis brevicaulis, assembly GCA_017657125.1. Classification (NCBI taxonomy): domain Eukaryota; kingdom Fungi; phylum Ascomycota; class Sordariomycetes; order Microascales; family Microascaceae; genus Scopulariopsis; species Scopulariopsis brevicaulis. The sequence goes on from JAGFNX010000183.1 coordinate 6,519, forward strand.
TTTGGGGGAATGGGATGAAACTCATGGACAAAAGGCCGAGCAGTTCGTTGAGGAGCAGGAGGACGGATACCATATCGACCCGAGTCCTTTGTCTCCGAGACAAGTCCATTATCGACCGTCCGGCATAACCCATTATCATTGTACTTTTATTCCACAGCTCCGTCATGTACCACACATATAAGACCGGGTTTACACCCTCGATATCCAGTTTCGATTCCCAGTTCCTGGCCCTCGGTTTGCTACAGACCCGAGTACAAAGCTCAACCACTCCGAATCGCAGGACGAAACGGAGTTCCATCCAAGCTAACCTCCAAGCGGCCTGACACAGCCCATCCATCCCTATCCTACCGACAACACGCTCTTTGCTTGAACATGTCCGGCCAACACGCCCGGGTCCCCCTCAAAGAGGGCCAAGGCCCAAGCTTCTCCGACAGGCTGGTGGCACACATCGCGCCTCGGACGGACGCTGAGGTCGTGGAGGTCTGTGAGCGTGTTGCTTCTCGCCAGGCGCCGGGGTTCATACCAGCCGGAGAGAGCGGCGTCGGTGGGAAGGGGTATGTGGAGGTGAGGCCAGAGGGTAGGGTGTACTCCGAGGGTAAAGTGTACTACACAAACGCTGAGCCGGTGGTGAGGCCTATCGAGAGGATCTACGCGCAGGTCTTCCCGCTCCAGACTGTTGAACGCAGCTTACGCCGCACAGAAACGACGAGCACGCGGGGATACGGGATGTCGTCCAGCCCGTACCAGCCCGGGACTTCAAGCTCCGGCCCAACCCCGCCTCTAACCCCCGGCAATTCCATCCGCTCGTCCTCGATCCGGAGCTTGCCACCCACTCCCGCACCCGACAAGCCCCTTCCACCCCTCCCCGGGAGCCGGGCCGCCACTTCCCAGGGCGGACCTAAGGTGCTCACTCGGCTGCGCAGCTCGCGGGACCTCCCGCGCATCGAGAACCTCAGCCTCGAATCCGAGACTGAGACCGGGATTGGGCCCTTCCTCGACTATCTAGCCCGTGAAACAGAACCCAAGACCCCCCTCACTCATCTCCACCGCACACAGGACGTCCCAGTCACTCAAAGCGCCGACCTTAACCTTAAGACGGATACCGAAACCGGATCCCTCCTAGACGACCTCTCCCGCGAAGCAGACGAACTGATCTCCGAATACGCCTCCCTCGCGACAACCCACGACAGCGACCCGCCGGAGCTCGAGGAGGACGACGGGCTCTGGTACGAGGCGCTGACGTCATGGGAGTACGCCGCCGGGCGGCAGGCGGACGCGGATCGGACGCGGGATGAGATAGTGCGGGCGGTAAGGGAGGCGGAGGAGGAGAGGGGTGTTAGGGAGAGGGAGGAGAGGATTAGGGCTCGGATTACTAGGGAGAGAGAGGAGAGGGTTCAGGCTCGGGTTGCGGCTCGCCGGGAGGAGATGAGGAGGGAGAGGCAAGGCCGGAAGTAGAGCCTGTTGCTTTCCTGTCGAGCTGGTATCGACAGTATCCAAGACGAGACGTCAATATAGCCGCGCATATGGGCAGTATCTCTGCACACTGCAATTTAGTAAACATTCATCGTGACATTCAATTCTACATACCCAACAGCCCCTACGCCAACCTAACCCCCGCCTCTCTCCTCTTCTTCAGCTGCTGCGCCGTAACAGAACTCATCCCCACATCCCTCCCCGCATCCAGCACGCTCTGCGCCTCCCTCCGCTGCTCATCCGCCACCTTCTTAATCTTCTTGTCCGTCTTCCCCTTGCCGCTCCCCTTGCCGTGGAACTGGTGACTCAGGTGCTTGAACGCCTCCTTCCGGTCCAGCACCCGCCCCTCCTCGTCCGCGTACCGGATCTCAAACGTGGGCTTGAACTCCGACTCGTAAAGCTCCGCCATGCGGCGGGACGCCTGCATGTCCCGCTGCGCGTTCTGCTGCCTCGCGTACTCCTGCTGCTCCCGTTGACTCATGCGGTCCAGGCGGCCCGAAGCGCGGTCGCGTTCCCTCTGCGCCCGCGCCGCCTCGTCCAACTCCACCTCTATACGCCGCTTCTTGGCGAGGAAGTCGGTCTTCTTCATCAGCGTCTCGTGCTTCTCCGTACTATCCGAGTCCCGCAGCAGCCCGCGGTCCCGGAGCAGCGAGAGCGTGGCGCCGAGGCCCTGGCCCACCGTCTTCTCCTCCATAAAGTCCTCGTCCTCCTCCGCCGGCTCCTCCATTTCCCCCTCTTGGTCCTCCTGGGTCGGCCGGTAGGTATCCACTTCCTGCATCGGGACGTCCTCCTCCGCCTCGTCGTCTACTGTTGGCGCAGGCGGCTCGGTGGACTGCTTCTTCCTCGGGCGCTCCTCTTCCTCCTCCTCCGCCTTCTTGATGCCGGCAACAAACTCGGAGACCTCCCCGATAACTATGCCGCCTCCCTCCTCCGGCGCGTCGTCCTGCTCCTCCGGCGTTTCCTTCAGCTGCTTCGCAATGTCCTCCGGCCTTGTCCGCTTCCGCTTCTTCAGGGCATTTCTCCTCTGCATAGACAGCGCAAACTGAAGGTCGTCGTCATCGACGAGATTCGTATCCTCGCTCTGCTTCCTCTTCTTCTCCTTTTCGCTGATATCCACGTCCATCTTTTCTTCTTGCGCAGGCTGCTCGGGGAGGTCGGGGAGGAGGTAATCGTCGGGATCAACGGCCTTTTGCCGCGTCGACTTGCTCTTCTTCTTCTTTGGTTTCCTGACCTTAATCTCGGAGACGTCTAGGTAGTCGGACGAGGGGCGGGTGTTTTCTAGGACGACTGTTAGTTTCGTGGACATGGTATCACCGATACCGTGACAGAACATACCATCGATTATGTCAAGGTCTATGCCCTGCACCTTGGCCTTGTTGGGATCCTCGCCAAGGATGTCCGCTAGCTCAGAGTCCCCCCCCGCACCCAGCGTAAACCGCTTCCTGTCCTCGCCATAAAGCTCCTCGTCGTACTTTGAAAGGAGATTCTTGGTTTCCGAGTCGTCGAGCGGGTTATAATCGGCCTTCTTCTTCTTGAGATCCAGGTTCTTCTTCAGCCTCTCCTGCTCCCGCAGATCCAGATTCTCAAGCTCGTCCCCCTCCTCGTCGTACTGGTCTATCGTCGCATCCTTGAGCGTCAAGATCTGCTCATCCCCGTCCATAAAGTTCGACGCATCGTGCGCGACCTTGACACCCGCCAGGTCCTTGGACGTATACTGCAGCGCAGCAGCAGCCTGCGCCTCAGCAGCCGCCTGCTCCTCCTCCAGCTTCCTCAACTTCGCAATCTGCTTCTGCCGCTTCTTCTGCCCCGCCAACCACGTCTTGGCGTCCACCTCCTCGTCCCCCTCGCCCAGGCCCTTGCCCTCCATCACGGCGAACCGCTGCGCCTTCTCGCGCGCCTTCTTGATCGCCTCGGCCCTCTCGTCGCGCCGCCTCTTGGCGTCCTCCTCGGCGCGCAGCTTCTGGAAGTTCTCGCCCGCCTCTTCGGTTCGCGCCTGGAGGTAGTCGAGCTCCTCGGGTTCCTGGTCATCGTCGGAGGCGGCCTCCGCGCCGGGCACGGGCAGGGGCGCCATGCCCAGCTCGGCGCGAAGCTTGTTCGCCTCCTCGATGCTGGCGGCATCCATGGTGGCGGTACGTGAGTGAGCGTGTCGGTTTCGGTAGGGGTCTGACGTCGCGGTTGAGGCGGTTGAAAAGTATTTACTGGCGTGGGAGATGGCCAGAGACTGGAAGAGACGCGGCGGGAGGCGAGGCTAGGCTGGTGATCCAAGGCTTCCAAGTTCCAACCGAGCGGGAATGATTACGTAACATGTCAAGGTACGCAAAAGAAAAAGTCGGTCTCTCGGTCAACCGTATTACGTAATCCACCGCGCTCCTGGAACTATATCTCGAGAAAATTTCTCCCGCGACACACTCTTTCCCTCCTTCTCATCAAACACGGATCTGTTCCCGGCTTTCCTCTGCGCGCCTCGGCGCGTTCAGGTGTTGAGAGCCTGGGTGTTTCGATCGTCCTCCAAGGAGCCACCACTTTTCTTTATGGTGTCAATCATCCGATCGTCAGATCCCAGAGCAATCCTTTTCTGGGGGCCGCTATATTCCAAACCTTTTCTCCGAGATCGTTGATCTATGAGGTTGAGGATAACCATAGCATGGCTACATCTGTTCTTTTTGAGTCTTTATTTGGACTTGGGAGAGCTGTTGCAGGGCGGTAGAGTCCTGTGATTTAAACTTGAATAGCATCGCTGGTGTGTAGACTGCCGTAGACTGGGTTTTTTTTCTCGCTTCTTAACGGAGCGAGGGACTGGGACCTCGTCTTCGGGACGAGTAAGCACTCATCATGGACCCGTGTCGGAGTCCCAGTGGGAGCTCATCTATGCGTCTGCAAAATCTATCCGTATCTGGCTACACGTCAACGTCCTCCCGCGCGCGCTACGTGGGGCCGATACGTCGCAAGTGCATTGTCTGCTGAACACCTCGAACCGGGCATGTGCACTCTGTATTTTGCCCCTCAATTAGATTCCGAGCTCCACATAACACCGTCATCCTCGCGGTGCGTTCCTAGCATTCAGCTCTTGGACTGATGGATCCATGTGTCCCAGAGCATTAAAGCTTGGCAACGAATTCGGTCCCTCCGAGCACCGACTCTTCTCTGGAAGAGCGGGAGAAGACGCAGCCAAGTCCATGTCCCCTAGCATCATCATCCGGTGCTCTGCCTGGAGTGATGTAGGCGGAGAGAGCTTGATCTTCATCATCTCTTCAGATTCCACTTGTCTTGCATGAGGGGTGTAGTATACGCCGTACTGGTAATATATCATTTGTTCTATCCCGGCATGTAGACTTCCATTGCGCTGACAGCCATCCCTTCCCTCCCGGGGTTTTCTGGCATCTTCCGTCTCCCAATCCAGCCCATCCGCGCTATCCGACCTACGCGGGCGGAGCGGGCCACTCGTCAAGAACAGCAGGCTCGCCCGTAAACTCGAACTGCATGGCAGCCAGGCTCGGCTCGTCGATCGAAACCTGGTAAACCCCGGGGTACAAGACTCTGTTCCCCCGTTCATCCACACGCGCAATATCCCCGACTGTCCAAGCCAGCTCAAGCCCACTCTCCTGCCCCGCCTCAATGTTCCGAGCACGCCCGTATGCCGACAGCGTCTTGATCGGATAGGGCTCGGGCCCATACTCGCCGGAGAGGAACGCCAGGGCGACGTAGTCGGACGCCCTCTCCCCGGTGTTAGTGACCCGGACCCCCAGGCTCGGGAAGCCGCAGGTGTCGGGATACGCCTCGTCGCACCTCCCAACGATGTCCTGGATCGAGTAGCTGGCGTCGATGGCCCCGTCGACAAACGAGACGTTGAAAGTCGTGTAGTGGAGCCCAAACCCGAATGGCCGGACCGCACCGTCATACCACCGGTACGTCCGGCCGGGAGTCTCCTCCGTGGGACGCAAGCTCATCTCCGTCATCGGAATCCGGTCCACGTAGTCGGCGGGATACTGCGTGACGGGCAGTCGTCCCGACGGAGCCTCCTCACCCCCAATGATCTTCATCACCGCGGTACCCCCGTCCTGCCCGGGCCAACTCGCCCACAAGACGGCGCCGATTCCGTCGTTCTCGAACAACGGCGTGTCGTCCAGCTGGTCCCCCATCTGCACAACAACAAGTGGCTTGCCCGTTTTCGCGAGCTCCTCGATGAGGGCGAGCTGCGCCTCGGGCCACGCAATCGAATACTTGTCAAGCGTCTCCCCCGCCGCGGAGGTGTCGATGCCGCCAAAGTAGAGGATGTAATCCGACGCCCCCGCCGCCTCCAGCGCACCAGCGGTCCAGTTATCGCTAGCAGAGCCATCTTCCAGGACCGGACCGCCCGCGACGCTGACGTCGAGACCCAGCTGCTCCGCCGCCCAGGCGGGGGTGTGAAGGAACGGCGCCCGGCCGCTATACCCACCGCTCAGCTTCTCGCCGTCGGCGGCCCAGAACCCGACCATGGCGACCTTTGCGCCGCTCTCGAGATCTAGAGGCAGCGTGTCGTTATTATTGTTGAGCATGACGATCCCTTCGACGGCCACACGGAGCGCCGCCTCCTGTGCCTCGGCCGTGTTCACGTCCTCCCACCCAAGAGCGGCGTACTCCGAGTCCGCGCCGTCGAAGTATCCCGCCCGCACCAGTCCCTCATACAGCCGGCGCAGAGCCCTGTCCACCGTCTCGACGTCCAGGAGCCCCTGGTCCCAGGCCCCGGGGATGTCCGACGAACCCTCGTACTCGCAGCTGGAGTCCATGCCCGCCTTGAAGCAGATGGCCGTCCCCTCGGCGTTCGTCTCCGCGTATCCGTGGTTCAGGGAGACGTCCAGAACGGCCTCACAGTCGCTGGTGATGTAATTGTTGCTCTCCGTCCAGTTCCAGTGGTCCCGGAGGATCGTCTCTAGTAGGTACTCATTGGCGCACGAGGGGATGCCGTTCACGGCGTTATAGGCACACATGATCGACCCGGCCTTGGAGTCCCGGGCGCACTGCTGGAAGGGGGCAAGGTAGTACTCGGACATGTCCTGGAGTGAGATTTCGGCGTTGAAGTCGTGCCGCGTGATGTTGTTCCAGTCCTCAAAATCATTCCCCGCGTAATGCTTGCAGGTGGCCACGACCCGCCGCTCCGCCTTGTCCCCCTCGAGGCCCCTGACCATCGAGTCCGCGTACCGCCTCGCGCGGAGGACGTCCTCGCCGGGCGTCTCAGACCCGCGGCCCCAGCGGGGGTCCTTGAAAGTGTTGACGTTGGGCGTCCAGTAGTCGATGCCCGCGTAGCCGTAGTTGCCCCACGCGCGGGCTTCGATGCCGATCATGTTAGCGATCTCCTCGGTCAGCTGGTCGTCGAAGGCGGCGGCCATCAGGACCGGCATGGGGAACACGGTGGACGCGTTGAAGGGTTCGGTGTCGGCGTAGCGGACCCCCGGCGCGTACGCCACGCCGTGGAGGGCTTCTCTCCACCAGTTGTAAGCTGGCAGGCCTATACGAGGGGCTCCCTGCGATTTGCTAGTATACGGTGATCAGCAAGTCAGGTCTAAGCAATCGATGGTGAAGCAAGGTAGCATACCTGACCAGGTTCGCCAGCTTCTCTTCCACAGTCATGGCTTCCACCAGTGCGCTGGCTCGCTCCCCGGGGGGCGCATTTTGGTCACAAACGGTATTAGATGCGAGAAGGCCGTCGACACAGTTGGGGAACTCGGTTCTCTCGGGCGTCTCTTGTGCCACCACCGAGAAGGCGATGCATAGACCGATAAGCAGTGTACGATTCATACTAAACGAGTAAGACCTTGGTGCGATCTAACGTTCCTGTGCTAATGACCTTTGGGAGACAACGGCCATAGAAGGAGCATTTTAAGTCTTTTTGACGTTGTCGATTACACTACTCAGCCTGACCGGTCATTCCCAAAGCCGTGTCTACTATTCGAACCCAGGATGGTCGTCAACGGCCAAGCTTGAGCCGCGTCGCATGTGCCGCCTTCCTCTTGCCGCCTAGGCCCGCTGTCACTTTTGCCGATAATATCAGCCTGAGTATAGGGCAGGCGCTCCAATAGGGTCATGCGGCGGCTCCAGTTCGGGTAGTCCATGGTAAGTATGCGCGACCATGGGCGGCGATCAGCGTTCCTGAGTTCCAACTACCGAGATGCGCCGCGCGACATCAAGGAGATCAAGTGAGGGGAACAGCGGTCACATCGCAATGCCAAGCCGCCGGGAAGCTCCCGTCTCCCGAGAGACGACCCGCCGGAGATTGCGGCCCAGCAAGCCGGAACGTGGGGTCCGGATCTTCTCTCCCGCGCCAAAGGTGAGCTTCCCCAGAAACCCCATGGGGCAATTGGAGCGCCTAGAGGCGGGGTGATACGACGGAAAGCCCCGATTAACCCCGTACCGGACTTTCCAGCGGAGACAGGCCCCGATGTTAGCCGAGGTGCGGCGCCGGACCCGACTACCACGGATGTATGGGGCTGGGAAAGGATGGGGAATGACCGGGCGTGTAAGTGCCGGGCGGAAGGGCAGGACACCACGACAAGCGCAGGGCACGAAGCAAACGGTGTAGGCTCGTCCGTATCCCGAGACCAGCCAGCAGTACCTTTACTCTCCTACGATATGTTTCGCAAGCAAGAACTCATCGGATGTCATATATATATAAAGATACGAATATGGACCCCATCCTGACTATTTGCGAGTAAACTAGCCGGCATCTAGACAACCACGATGCCAGCCTACAGGAACTGAGAAAAGAACTCCCACGTGTTCCCCGGCCCGAAGGGCTCGGCGGAGCCGGGATCCGTCTGCGAAGGGTTATGGTCGCCGTCAAAGATCACCCAGGTCACAGGGTACCCGTCCGAGCAGCCCTCGTACTGAGTCTTAGTCGACGCTCCCCCCTGCCCCGGCGCCGGCTCCGACCCAGGCGGCGTGCAGCCGTTATTCGCCACGAACGTATCGCGCAGCTGGCGGCCCATTTCGACGGGCAGCACCGAGTCGAAAGTGCCGTGCTGTGCGTAGTACGCGACGGGCTGGTTTCCGCCGTCGCAGCCGCTGAGAAAGCCGCCCGACAGGACCGCGACGGCGCGGACCTTGTCGGGGCGCGAGCACGCGAGGGAGTAGGACATGGCCCCGCCGTAACTGAAGCCCGTGGAGAAACGGAGGTCCTCCTCGATGCAGAGATCCGCCTCAACCTCCTCCATGATGGTGTCGAGGAAGGTGATGTCCTCGCCACCCTGGTTGCCCCAGCCATTGTTGAGGCCGTCAGGAGAGATGAAGATGGCGTTGTTGTCGGCTAGGGGGGGTAGACCGTAGTAGGGCAGGGTGCCTTCATCGCCGTTGGCGATCTGCTCGGCGGAACCGCTGAGAGCGTGAAGGGTGAAAATCAGCATATATGGTTGGGCGTTGTCATAGTTATCGGGGAGCTTGACGATATACTCCCGCTGCTTGCCGTTGACGGTTGTGGTGTAGGTGCCGTCTGTCATGGTCGGGTTGTTCCCACATCCTGCAGAGGGGGCCGCGGAGACTCCACTAAGACAAATGGAGGCCAGGATGGCCGTGGAAAGGGTGCGACCTAACATAGTGGGATAGTAGTAAGAGTCAAGGAAGGAGAAAAGTTAAGCCTGGCTTGAAGATCGAGGACGCATTGAACAGCATGACGCATATTGAAGAAACCAAGATGATTCACTCTCTTATATACACGACGTTGACGAAGAGTATCTTCACCCATTGCCTGCTACCACTTCACCACACGACCGCTCGATGATACCTAGAGCGGTAGCGCCAAGTTCGTGCCCGCCTTTGAACGGCGGTGCAAGTGATTGTCCAACTGCCGACTCCATGTGCCGACACGTTTCGGATAAAAAAGGGACGCTCTTGGAGATAGTTGTGTTGTCAGCCGATTCGGACAGTATAGTAGTCATGTCGGCCTTGCTCTGTTCAACCTGACGCCCGGGAGGATGAATTTCCTAGCCCTCGTCGACCACGACCGTGCCAAGTCGCATTCTATAATCAACCCTTGTCTATATGCGCCCTAGGCTGGAAGAAGCGCGCGAATCAAAAAAGCCCCTGGTCCAGAGCAAACATGGCGTTGCGACTAGTTTATGTACAGACTATTAAACGGAACGCACGTCCTTCCTCGGGAGGCGATGATCACCACAGGAACATCTATAAAGGGACGTCGAAACTTGCCCCCTCCACTGATTTAATATGTTTCTCACATTGAATGGTAGGTACCCCTCTAAATCCGAGCCGCAGTTCCCCAGTTTCAAGAACCGGTTCGGCACTTATGAATAGGGACAGCCCAGATCGGCCTAGGTCTAGGTTCCCTTTAGGAGATTAACACTCTAAAAGCCGATTCGTGCGCATGGGATCCCCTCGCGGCTGTTGTCCGCGAGGGGAAACCACGTCAAGTTCAGCCGCGAGGCTATTCCCAGAAGACGTTAATCGTCGGGCTGAACGCGAGAGTTAGACTTAGACGACCTTGGAAGAGCGGCTGTTTAAGTATTATAGGAATAATTCAAGGAGTGGGTATTAGGATAGGTTGCATCTAGTTAACTCCTCCTAGTCTGCTAGGTTCGCTCTTCTATAACTCGTGAAAGCCTTTTTTGGTCTAGAAAGCCACCATGATTGGCCTTGGCACCGCAATTGTCCTCGCGGCCCAGGCCATCTCCACGCTTTCCCGTGCCTGCGGACCGGAGCCCTTTGGCTTCTTCGTCAACAACACCATCTACCAACCCACCGAGGGTGAGAGCGTCACCTACCCGCGCTTCACGGAGCTCGCCGACGGCACTCTCCTCGCAACGACCTCGCTCTCCGGCCACAACCCCGGCTACTTCCCCATCTTTGAGAGCTCCGACGGCGGAGCCCACTGGGAGTGGGTCTCGGACCTCGAAGACACCGAGAATGGGTGGGGCATGTCGGCCCAGCCCGCGCTCGCCGAGCTGACGGAGCCCTTGGGCGGCTTCGACGCGGGCACCATCTTGGCGTCGGGGAACAGCTGGAGCGGCACCGGCACGCGGATCGACCTCTACGCCAGCACGGACGGTGCTCGATCGTGGGAGTTCGTCAGCCGGGTTGCGGAGGGCGGACGCCCCAACACCACCAACGGAGAAACCCCTATATGGGAACCGTACCTCCTGTATGTTCAGCCGTCCGCCCGGCGCAGAGTCCTCTCCACCATGGGTCCCGAAACTGAAATGTGTGGCCAGCGTGTACAACCACTCCCTGGTTTGCTTCTACTCGGACCAGCGGGATCCTGACCACGGCCAGAAGCTATCCCATCAGGTGTCCACGGACCTGAAGAACTGGGACGAGCCGGTCGACGACGTCGCCTACGACGAGTACATCGCGCGCCCCGGGATGACCGTCGTGGCGCACATTCCACCCATCGACAAGTGGATTGTCGTGCACGAGCTGCCGGTGGGGAACTCGAGCTCCCACGGCGCCAGCTACCCGGTCTACTACCGGCTCGCCGACAGCCCGCTGGAATTCCGCCACTCCGAGGGCATTCCCATCGTCGTGAACAATGAGACTGCGCCCAACGCCAGTCCCTACGTGACATGGAGCCCCATCGGCGGTGAGTACGGCACCATCGTCGTGTCGGATGCGGACCGCGGCGAGGTGTACACGAATAGGTTCGGCGGCGACCCTGACATGTGGGAGGAGCATAAGACGCCCGCTGGAGCGACGTATAGCAGGGCTATACATGTGCTTGGCGACTACCCGGACCACCTCATGATTTTCGGCGGGGAGACATTCGATGACATGGGAGCAGGACTGTTGACTCCGTTCACGCGACCGTCGTCAATCTGGAGGAGTTGATTGGAAAGTAAGGGAACCAGTGGGCACTCTTTCCCACCCTCATGTATAGCAGGATAATGAAGAACAAGGTGGGTACAGGAGTATGTATTACCTCTCTACCTCCCCGTTGGTCCAGCTTGGAAAAGCCAGGCCGAACTCTTCAGAACGCCGCGACAGTTCCAAGAGATGGCTTTCTTTTAAATAGAACAACAAGGCTACAATGAGAACGTCATATTATGTTTCTTCCCTAGCAGGAAGCTCGAACCGATGCATCAGGGCCGATCCGCAATTGCCAAAAAGACTATGCCGTCCCCGAGACTAAAAACAAATCATCAAGCGCGACCCTCGGGGGCTCGGCGTACCCGTAAGCTCACCCCCTACGATGCTTCCCAAGGAATCATAGGCTGCGGATTCTGTTTGGGCGAGGTACAAAAATATCGGGCCAAAAGTGCAGGATATCCCGCAGCCCGGATTCGTAGGTACAAAGGAGGGCTTCTACCAACACCAACATAAGATTTGCCGCTCCATGGTGGATTTCTCATCCGCGTAATGGATGAGGCATGAATGAATCCAAGAGGGTCAATAGCGGAGAAGGATGGCTTCCGAATGATTCATTATCCGGAAGACGTTGATCGCCGGGCTGAATATGGGAGTTAGACTGAGATGGCTTTGGGGGAACGGTTATTGAAGGACGTACAACATTGTCCTCGATGTAAGTTCTAGCTACCCGCTGCTAGAACAGGGTGGGAAATACCTCAAAAATTTACACTATAATTTCTTCAAAACCAGGTCCAACAGCTGCCCGGCGACAAGAGGGCGAGGCAGCGCATTTTGGGTTGATGGTGCATGCGGACGTGGGGAATGCTAGCGTTCTATGGGATGGCAAATGTGGCTTTGCGAGGTCTTTGTTGCTCCACCCACCATGCAACATGGCAAGCATCCGGCCCCGTTCTTTGGGTGCCCTCGTCTCGACTGCTCGGGCTGCCGGGGTTACGACCGAAGCTGCCCAGCTAGAAATGCTGTAAATTACACATGGTATGTGTATGGGGTTGTGTTTTCTCACATAATATCCCCTATTTCCTGTGATTGCCTACTGCGTCCTTCATAGTGACCCTGATTCCTACGAACCCAGAAGGCCTCGCTTGCCTGGGTTAACCGCTCGTCACTCTTTATACCAATGTGTATCCACCGTCGACGACAATTTCAGCACCCGTAACAAAGGAACTTGCATTGCTAGCAAGATAGAGATAAGCCGCTTTTAACTCTCGAACATCACCTGCAAGACAGGATCAAATGTCAGCAATGGCTTTCCAGAAACAAGGATCCGAACAAGGGGGAGTGATACCTAGTCTTCCCAGCGGGGCCATACGGCGGGCTTCGTTAACGGAAGCTTGATGCTCACTCATGCCTGTATCTATCCAGCCAGGAGAGACCATGTTCACCCTCGCAAAGTCACGCCACTCTCTAGCTATGCTTCTCCCAAAGTGCATGGCAGCAGCCTTGGAGGTGTTGTAGGTCACATGGTCAACCGGAACAGTGACGATGCTACCACAGATACTGGTAGTGATTATGAAGTTTCCAAAGCCTTGCTGCTTAAACAGAGGACCAACAGCCTTGGCGCAGTAGACAACACCGTGGACATTGACGTTCATCTCGGCGTGGTAGTCCTCGAGTGATGAGTCGAGAATCGGTTTCGGATCGCAGACCCCGGCGTTGGCTATGAAGACGTCGATCTTGCCAAAGTCCTCCTTGACGCGGGATACCAGCTCCTCGACAGCCTTGATGTCGGTGACGTTGCATCGTAGATTGGAGACCTTCACATCGTGACGCTGCGCCAGCTCCTTAGCCTTTTGGTCCATGGCCGGATTGTTCGAAGAGTACACCAGAACCAGTTGTGCTCCGGCCTCGGCTAGGCCTTCGGCGATGGCGGCTCCTATGCCGCGGCTTGCTCCTGTGACTACACACACCTTCCCAGTCATTTTGAATTGGTCGAGCACATTGTTCGGGATGTCAGGGACCGGCCGACCTGCTCGGTCTTCGACGTGGCATTGTTCCTCGGTCATGGACATTTTCGAACCTGTTAATCTGATTAGATTGTGCTGAAGGCGGATGTACGAAAATATTCAGACTAAGAAGAAGGTGACAGGAGAAGACGGACGTTTAATGTGGTCATATTCTGTGTTTATATGTAAGAGGTGATGAAACTAACAGCGTGGAGTTAATACCTCTGCCTTCCACCCTGGTGATCACGAAGACCCCCACAGGGATATTCCATGTGAGGAAGGGGGGTCAATTTCACGAGCTGCATGTCCTTCGTAATTCTTCCAGCTTCCCTCCCTCCATCACCATCCGCGGGGTCTGCGGGGTAACAGATAACAGGGGGGAAAGGGGAATCGGGTCCATCTGTCATTCGCCGCTCTCGCTCGCAGAATCATGCGGAAAGCCCAAACCCAAAGGGGAAAATCATCGCGCCGAGCCGCTGATTGGTGACTGACTGATTTTCCCATACTGAGGGATCTTTCTTCTGTGACCTATGTCGTTCCTTCTCATCGCCCTTTACCTCTCACTAATGGATGGCAATATAGATGCTTTCTGCATGGCAGGAGTTCTCGTGCGTTTGGGAAGTCATATATATAGATTGCGTCGCTGTGTATTGCCAAGAAAATTCTGGGCTGAGGCTTTGGACTCAAACTGTTCGGACGGGTCCAGTCTATATATGTCTTCTAACGGAGCGAGTCTCTATTTCGCGAAATGTCGTAGAAACGGACATGAATGGATTGAGTGGATTCATGAAGACGGCACTTAAGTCTACCTTTGGCAAGATATAAAACACTGCTCGAGTTTTGGCTTGGGATCTCAGAAAGTGAAAACTTGATCCTCCAATTTGCTGACCGAACGCGCCTTCTCGTAGCCCAAGCTCTCGGTGATCTTCTTCATGCCGCTTACCATGGGCGGTGGCCCACAGAGCAGGATCTTGACGTCACTTGCGGGCTTCGGTAGCCATTTCTATTAGGATCCATTATTAGCTGGGGTTCTTATAGGCGAGGTCGACAGAGACGGGGAGATGACGGAGAAACCCACGCTGATCATGTCTGCTGTGACGAAGCCCACGCCGCCTGTCCAGCCCTCAGGAGGTTTGTTCAGGACATGGTGGATTCGAATGCCACTATCTTCCCTGGAAATCTGCTCCAAATCGTGCCTTAATAAGATATCCTCCTCGTTAACATTGGCAAAGATCAGGTCAACTTCCGTATTATCGCCGTCTGGCCGACCGCGCACTATGGCGCGGATAATCTGCAGCATGGGTGTGAGACCAGTGCCGCCAGCAATCATGCCGAAGTGGCGGACCATGTTCTGTCTGTAGGTAAAGGCGCCCTTGGGACCGCGCACGCGAATGTTGTCGCCAATCTCCAGCCGAGCCAGATGCTGGGTGACGCTACCCTGAGGGTAGACCTTGATTAGCAAGTCAAAGTATCCAGGCTGGTGGTTGCCGGAGATAGGCGTGTACGAGCGAATGATATTCTTGCCGCTGCCGTCAGGCTGGGTTAGAATAGCCCCGATAGAGATGTGCTGGCCGATTGGCAAACCGAAGATGGACTCTTCGGTAGGGAGCTTGAACCGGTATCTGGAATGGAACGGAATTCAGTACATCCCCCCCTCCTGCATAAAGAAGAGGAGGTAGTTGCTCACATGGCGACGTTGTGTGAGATTTCAGTCTTCTCCTGTAGCTCAAACTCCTGGAAGACATCGGGCCTCAGGACGCTGTTGGTGGCCTCCTTGATCTGCTCGACTACATTTGTGACTGTTTGCGGTACCAAAGAGTCTTCAGAGATGGTTTCCGCAGCGCTCAGAGTTCCGATCTCGAGGTCTAGCAGGATATCATGCGCTTCATCCGAGTGTTCAGCATCGTGGTAGGCTTCTGTGCAGTCCTGGCCCGCCACATCGATCAGAATGTTTGTGCTCCCACTATCGAGGTTTCATATCAGTCGCAGATCTGGCAGATAAAACAGCAACGTATCGTATCGAAGGAAGAACGGAGGCAGAAAAACAGATAGAGAGGGTGAAAACTGTACGGATGATCGTCGGCAAACGAAGTAACGTCGTAGACTTTATTACGGATTACAATGTATAAATCGTCTTTCGTGTTGTGCTTGGCTACTTCAGTTAAAGTAAATTCTCGGGCCATTCTGAAAGGATAAGAATGTGAAAATCAAAATTGAGTGATAAGAAAGGTGCCTGTCTGAGGAAGGCGTTTGAATCAATATTAGGATGGGGAAGTAATCCAATCTTCTATGTCGGATATCTTCCTCGTAGGGCTGGGAGCGCGCCTCGACAATCCCGAGTGGACATGGCCTGGTCCGCGATAAATTTCCTTTCTAGGTCTAGCCTACGCCTCGTCGCACGAGGGGAAAGATAGGTGGAGCACCCTGCTGATGAAGTGCCTAGCATATCACTTGGAATATTATACGAGCCGTGGACCCATGCGGTGCGGGGTGGAACGGCAGAGGTATTGAGACGTGAGTGCCCTTTACCTACTACCTAGTACAGTCCGTAAGTGTAAGTGTACTGTTTGAGTGTCACGCCAAGGTGCATACAACATATCCAACGCGGGGTAGCCCTTATTATATCTCAATATTCCCATGCCTTTCTCCTCCAACCCCCTCTCCCCCCACCTGACCACTTCATCCGTAATTCACATATCCGGATTCGATCATCAACATGTCTCTTCAAGTCAACCTCAAGGCCCCTAACGGGCGTCAGATCACACTTCCTACGGGCCTGTTCATCAACAACGAGTTTGTTGCGGCGACTGGTGGACGCAAGATCTCGAGTATCAACCCCGCGTGAGTGCAACAAACTGCTAGCCACACTGCTGTGTGTTGTGATCCAGCCACTGACTAACACATCCCTCGCAGCGATGAGCAGGAGATTACTTCTGTGGAAGCTGGCTCGTCGGAGGACGTCGACAAGGCCGTCAGGGCTGCCCGTGCCGCCCTCGATGGTGAATGGTCAACCATGGCCGCTTCTGATCGTGGCGCCCTGATGTACAAGTTTGCCGATTTGATCGAGAAGCACCAGGAAACTCTCGCCACCTTGGAAACCTGGGACAACGGAAAGCCATATCAGACTGCCTTAACCGAGGATGTCGCCGAGGTTATCTTCACCCTGAGGTACTACGCCGGTTGGGCTGATAAAATCTATGGCCAGACCATCCCTTTGACCTCGCAGAAGTTTGCTTATACGCTGAAGCAACCAGTCGGCGTCTGTGGTCAGATTATCCCGTGGAATTACCCTCTGGCTATGGCTGCATGGAAGCTTGGCCCCGCCCTTGCCTGTGGAAATGTTGTCATTGTCAAACCTGCTGAGCAAACCCCTCTATCTATTCTCTACCTTGCCTCTTTGATTCCCAAGGCCGGCTTCCCCCCTGGTGTGATCAACATTGTTAACGGATACGGACGAGAGGCTGGAACTGCTTTGGTAGAGCACCCTGGCGTGGACAAGATTGCTTTTACCGGCTCAACTCTGACTGGAAAGGCTGTTATGAAGCTGGCCGCTGCAACGATGAAGAACATCACGCTCGAGACTGGTGGTAAGTCTCCTCTTCTGGTATTCAAGGATGCCGATCTGGACCAGGCTGCCAAATGGGCCCACGGCGGCATCATGGGCAATCAGGGACAGATCTGCACGGCCACGTCCCGACTTCTGGTTCACGAAGACGTCGTCGACGACTTTGTCGCTCGATTCACAGACGTCATCTCTAAGCATAAGGTTGGAGATCCTTTTGCGGATGATACCTTCCAGGGTCCCCAGATCACATCAGCGCAGTACCAAAAGATCCTCGATTACATCGAAACCGGAAAGAAGGACGGAGCCAAGTTGGTAACCGGGGGAAAGCCTCACAAGAACGAGGGCGGGAAGGGCTTCTTCATCGAGCCAACCACCTTTTCCAATGTCACAGAAGACATGACCATCTTCCAGGAAGAGGTGTTTGGTCCCTTTGTATCCATCACCCCCTTCAAAGACGAGGCCGAGGCTATCCGCCTCGCAAACAACAGCTCGTACGGTCTCGGATCTTCCATTTTTACAAGGGATTACGAGCGCGTCCACCGCGTGGCCGCAAGGTTGGAAGCTGGCATGGTTTGGGTCAACAGCTCCAACGATTCCGATCCTAGGGTGCCGTTTGGTGGTGTAAAGCAAAGCGGTATAGGCAGGGAGCTTGGAGAGGCTGGCCTTGCAGCGTACACCCAGGTAAAGGCTGTCCATGTAAACATGGGACAACTGCTATAGACCCTTTGTCCTGTTTGGATAAAGTGAATTAAGCATATATCAACGATTCTCTCTACTGAGTTTTGATGAATTGGTGTGATGCTGGCTTGTCAGAAAAGGGCTGCATAAGTTGGAGGCTAATATCTCCCCCTCCCAAACGTAAATCTATGGGGAAGTTTTGTTGGCGCTGGAAACGGCCGCCAAAGTTTCAATTACACACAGACCGATCAAACCTCCAAAAACCCATTTGCAGCGCTGCAACGCTTCGAAGCTCCAAGTTCTCAACCAAACAATGACGCCCGACGCGTAGCCGCAATCGCATTTACAAGAATTCGCAGAGATGCGGAAGCCCTCAACGATATCAGAACCCTCAATACAAGAAGGCCGGTCTATGGTTGTGTGCGAAGAGAAAATGCAGTATCTACGATTATTTTGGTGGGCCTGAATTGATAGACGTGGTGCGATGGCAGCTATCTGCAGCCCGTACCGGCTATGGCAGATGGCGCGGTTAAAAAGGTTCCTGCTTTGCCAGCAGATCCAGTCTGAACATCCCATTGCCCCTGTCTCATCCAGCACCATTTGGTTTTAGAGGAATGGACGCATGGGCGACAGACGTCACTCCTTATAACCTGTTTAGCAAAGAGGGAACATTTTGATAAGAATTCATCTCAACCATTTTGGGTAAGCAAGAAGTCTAAAGGAGACACAATCTTATTCAGAAGAGAGGTATATAGACTTTTCTTTTCTTCTTCTTTACTGCCTATTGCCCATCCTTAAGCAGCAGCCTCAGCAGCCGCCCGGCAGGCGCAGACATCCCCGCAGAACTTCTCCTCCACGGCGATTCCGGGGTGCAGCTGCGTGTTCCTCTTGGCTGGGTGAATCTCGGCGCCGGCCTTCTTCTCGGCATCAAAGTGCTTCTTGAGATCCTTCTTCAACAAGTGTTTGAAGGCCATGGTGCCCGACTCGCGGGTGGAGTGTAGGGGGCCGTTGACAAAGACGTTCTTGACGAGATTCTGCTGGACGCCGTTCATCAGGTGGTAATCCTCGATCTCGATACCCTCGAAGAACTCGCCGGCGCGGTTGAAGTGCTCGAGCTGCGAGTTGGGGTTGCGGTACACCTCGTACTCGGTGGTGACGGTGGTGGGGGTCTTGGGGACCACACGCATGAGGAACCAGTAGGGGGTGGACAGATTCAGGGAGCTGTTGGGGTAGTTGAAAGTGAAAGCGCCGTTGCCGAAGAACTGGACATCCTCAGGCTTGATGTCGTCCCTGTTGGGGGGGAAGTGCTCCATGCGTCCCTTGTTGGGACCCTTGGTCTCGACGGAGTAACGGTCGAGGTTGGTGATTTTGGCGATTCCGGGGTGAGAGGCCTGGCAGTGGTAGCACTATATGCTCGCATTAGTACCTCTCCAGTCTATTTCTATCATACGAGATTGTTTCCTCACCTCGTTGTAGTTCTCGCCAACCAGCTTCCAGTTGTAACTACCGTTAGTGGACCAGGTGCGCTCGTAAACGTACTCGTCGAGGTTGAAGTCTTTGAAGCGCTCCTGCTCATCGGTTCCCCCGTTGAGCTCCTCCCAGGGGATGGGGTTCTCGGAGGCATCAAAATTGACCCAGATGAGGCCGAGCTTATCG
The DNA here is from genome assembly GCA_017657125.1 of Scopulariopsis brevicaulis. Taxonomy (NCBI): domain Eukaryota; kingdom Fungi; phylum Ascomycota; class Sordariomycetes; order Microascales; family Microascaceae; genus Scopulariopsis; species Scopulariopsis brevicaulis. Next base: position 25,680 of record JAGFNX010000183.1, read on the forward strand.
ATGTGAGTGTGGATGGAGAAGAGGCTGTAGTCCTCCTTGCGGAAGTCTTCAACCTCTTCAAACTTGGGGGCCTTGGCCAGATTTCCAGAGAGACCGTAAGACCAGCCTTTTAGGACGAAAGACCGTCAGTGAACCATATGAACACGCCATCAGGGAAAGCTTTTGGAAACATACCGTGGTAGCCGCAGGTAAGGATGAGCTTTTTGCCCTCGCGGCCGTCCTTGTCCTCGAGGATGGGGTAGGCACGATGGCGACAGACGTTGTGGAAGGCGTGGATCTCGCCTTTCTTGTCCTTAATCAAGAAGAAGTCGAAGCCGGCCATCTCGAAGCGAAGGAAGCTACCGGCCTCGGGGAGACGAGAACGATGGGTGGTCATGAGCCAGTGCTTGGAGAAGATGGCACGCTTCTCCAGGTCGAAGAAGGCAGGCTGATGGTACCAGGAGGCGGGCATGTTGCCCTCGGGGACCTTGAGAGGCATAGACATTGTGAAGAATAAGGATAGAGGAACGAGAAGTGCAGTTGCCCTATGGGAGTTCTCTGAAAGTGCAAGTGTCTTCTTTGCGTCTTTAGAAGAGTGCAGCCAGGCTTGAACAGATGGGATGGAAGAGTTTAATGTTCAACGGCAAAGGAAAGGAGAGAACATGCCAATTAATAATCTGAGCAACTTCATTGAAGGAGGGGGTCGTGAGGCCTTCATGAGTTCAGGGAAGGTGGGGTTCTCGAGCAAACAGCGGCTGGAAGGCATATTGGCAAACGAGGTGTTCGCAGAAGAGACGGCTCCCCGCATTGGAGTATCTCCAGAATCCCCTGCTGAGGGGCAAGAACTAGAACGAATCTAGACAATAAACTTCATTCATCTCCGCCCTAATGCATGGTCTCCGGAACTTGCCAGGTTGGGCTAGCGCATGTGGCCAGCCTCCTGGTACGGGAGGGTTCCGCGAAAGTAGATGTCGCTGGGTAGAGCGCCGTTTATGGGGTCTCAGGTCACTGCCTTGATTTGGTCTAGCTGCAGGACCAGTGTATAATCCAAATCCTATACGGAGACATCTGTGGGGATTTAGTGAATGGTGGTTGGTCTCTTATTAGCTTCCAATTCGGGCTAACTAGCCGGGTTGTCATGGAGCTCTATCTAATCGCTGACTGGACAAGTGAATCCACAGCTTGTCATTGGCTTTACCCCGGATTGATACCCCGCATATTGCCCACCCTAGCAAAGCTGATCTGTCCAGGGGGAACGGCCCCGACACTCGTCAGTACGGCTATTTACATTCAATGAAGCTGGTAAACCAGGCAGGCCTAACATACTACGCAACGTACTGGAACGCCGGGGGGGACGGGGGTTCCGGGCTTCCCATCCGTGCGCGTCTCTTACCAACAAGCTGGGGACTTCAATGACACTTACGCCCAGGATAGGGAGATTGAAAACATAAAAGGCCAGCGACTAACCACATTCGAAAAGAAAAGCAGTCAATCACCTGATATGAGTGTGGCATAAATAAAAGGAGACCGTCTCCTTCCTTGCGTCTCGATGACCTGTTATACAAATTGAGAATTAAGTTCCTCCCTTCCTGTATTCATAAGCGACAATATGGCCATCGAACACCTACCGTCAGGTAACCGGAGTGCGGATTCACCGTTTTCCTCAGATCAGAAGAGATCCTTCGAGCGAATCCCTGGCGTGGAGCTCGGGACTGATAAAACCGAGGATGCCGTGGTAGAACACCTCGAGGAACAGACGGGCTATGTCTCGGAACTGGCGCGGAATAGGACCACCTTTCAGCTCGCCTTCATGGCCTTTATTCTCGCGTCAATCCCGTATGGTTTGTCAACAAGTCTCATCTATCCCCTAATGAATGGTGGTCCGGCCACCATGATCTGGGGGTGGATGCTGGTCTCCCTGGTCATCTTCTGCGTGGCCTTGTCCCTTGCTGAGATCACGAGCGTGTACCCTACCGCGGGAGGCGTGTACTACCAGACATTTATGCTTTCCTCGCAATACTGGAAAAGAATTTCTTCCTGGATCTGCGGCTGGGCCTATGTGGTGGGAAATATCCTCATCACTCTAGCTGTCAACTTTGGCACAACTCTATTTATTGTCAGCTGCGTCAACGTCTTTGAGAGGGCTGATGGAGAAGGGATATTCCCGGCAGAGACCTATCAAGTCTATCTCATTTTTGTGGCACTCACTCTTCTCTGCAATTCCGTCTCTTCACTGGGAAATAAGTGGCTTCCTTATATTGACGTGAGTTATCCTGGTACCTCTTCCTCTATCTTCCTAATTCACATTGGGGGAATTTGACTAACACACCAACCATCTTCCTCGCAGACGTTTGCCATCTACTGGACTGGTATTGGTTTGCTCACCATCACTATCTGTCTGTTAGTCCTGGCCAAGAATGGCAGACACTCTGCTTCCTACGCCTTTGGACACTTTGAACCTCTTTCTGGCTGGCCTGATGGCTGGGCGTTCTGCGTTGGTCTGCTCCATGCCGCGTACGCCACTTCCTCCACCGGCATGGTCATTGCGTAAGTACATACATGCTTTGAATCTGTTCAAGTCCTTCTGTGTAGCCTCAGAAGACAATAGACTAACAGATATATCTTTTACAAATAATAGCATGTGCGAGGAGGTGCCGAACCCCAAACAGCAAGTCCCGAAAGCCTTGGTTGGAACCGTCATTATGAACACGACCGCCGGCCTCATAACACTTACAGTCTATGCTTTTGTCCTTCCTGATCTGGAGACTCTCGTCAATTCAGAGCAACCAGTGCCAGTCATCGTCAAGAGTGCTGTGGGCAACTCTGGGGGTGCCTTTGGGCTTCTCATTCCGCTTATCGTTCTGGCCATCATGTGTGGTATTGGATGTACGACCGCTGCTTCTAGAGTGGTGTGGGCCTTTTCCCGAGACGGTGGCATTCCTGGTTCTCTTTTATGGCGCCAAGTCAACAACTCGCTACAGATCCCCTTTAATGCCATGATGCTAAGCATGATGGTTCAGCTCGTGCTCGGAGCCATCTACTTCGGTTCGGCAACGGCCTTTAATTCGTTTTCTGCCGGTGGCATCATTTGCCTGACTATTAGCTACGCAACGCCCATCACGGTGTCACTGTTCAGGGGCCGGAAGGATGTGAGACACGGAGCCTTCTACTTAGGCCGTTGGGGCACGTTTTGCAACGTTGTAACCATATGTTCGGTCAACCCTGCCCTTCCCTTCCCGATTTTCTGCGCGGACCTCGTATATACTGATGTGTTATTTTTAGGTTGGTCTCTGCTTGCCGTCCCTCTATTCTGCATGCCCACATCTGTGCCTGTCACGGCCAACTCGGTCAACTATGCCAGCGTTGTGTTTGTTGGGTTTATACTCCTTGCTACCGTATGGTACTTCGCCTGGGGTAAAAAGAATTACAAGGGTCCACCAACTGTGAACGATCATCGGAATGAGGATTGATCTGGACGGCTCCAGACGAGCTTGTCGAACAGAGCAGTTGACGCTTGCAGATGCTTGATTTCTAACACGGAGTTTCCATCTTCGTTTGTTTTCGTCGTGGTGTGTCTGCGGAAATCTGGGCCCTTGCTTGTATTTTTTAGGTCTCTACATTCCTAAGCAACTCGTATCTTTCTCTGATCGAGGCATAATGCGTATAGGAGATGAAACATATTATCTAATAGGGCTACGAGGTACGAGGCAATGGCGAGCGCAGCTAATATAGGCGTCGTACTGATGTAGGTGTGATGGCGCTAAGAACAGTCTTGAAAGCAGGCACATGACTTGTTGGGCAAACTGGGGGGAGGAGTAAGCAAAGAAGCTAGACGTCTGATTTGTGACGAGCGTCCGATAATCCCCGGTTTTGCGTGTACCGACGAGTACTACGACTACCCCGCATAAATGGGGAAGTCTTCCCTGTATAAGACCCGCCACTAGTACCACCCCATCCCATGGTCCTCTGTACATATGCGAGGACCGTACTTGGCCTCAAATGTCCGAACCACCCACCTTTCTTTGGAACATCCACCTCGATCCCACCGTCAAAACCCAGCCATGGATCCAGTATTTACGGTTGTACCAAGGGCCCCTCGCCGCCGACCTGTTCAAAAGTCGTCGTCTGGGTGTGAACGATGCAAAAGAGGAAAGGTAGGCTTGCGGGCGCTCACCATGTCTCGTCCCATTTCTCACGACGCCAGAGTATACTGATACGCTGTGTGTGTGTGTGTGTGTAGGTCAAATGTGACGAGAGACGACCATCATGTACACGATGCAATATCAAGCAAATAGCCTGTCCAGGCTACCCTTCACAAACCCGACTTCGTTGGTCGACGAAGCATGAGATATTCGAAACTAAGACCCCAAATTCCAAGTCCTTCGGCCCCATGGACACCATGCACAAGCGACACGATGCCGCGGAGCGTAGGGTGTCTTCGGAAAAGGATCAGGGTGCCGATAATAATTGCGAGTGGCAAACACGGACGGCGGGCATCATATCACCGGTCCCTTATATATGCAGCCCGCCGGGTAACACGGACACGAACGAGCAGGATCCCCCAACGGACGAGTTCATCATGAGCGATATCTACGACACTTCGTCTCACATGAGTACGGAAGACTCCGTCGACGTCTGGAGCAGGGAGCTATACAGGATCATTATGAACCCGGGGGATATAGGGTCGTTCCCTGGTGAGAATCAGGACACCCTATCCGACATTTCCTCACGCTTTTCTTCTAGTCCTGGCCTACCGGACCTTCCCATTCTTGAAGAGCAAGTGCCCAACCAACGAACTACAACTACAATGTTGGAGACACCAGCGGAGAGTCTCTGGGGTGAGGATAAAGCTGATTCCACATCTCCAGGTGGAGAAATACCTGTTTGCGATTCTCCGTCAGTCGATCCAATTGGTACACGTACTTTGGGGGGGAATTACCCTGTCGTGTGTCGTGAACCTACTGGTTTGTCAGTCGAGCTGGTGCCATTCTACTTCAATGTAGTCTGCCCCATCCTGTCCACTTTTGATTCGGAGAAGAACGTCTTCCGAACGTTCGTCAGCAAGAAGTGGCACGACTCGGCCACCATGTACTATACGATACAGAGCATGGCGGCGGCTAAACTTGTTTGGTTCATGCCGGATATGAGAGCTCACGCCCTGGAGTACCGATTACTGGCACTCGAAAACCTTCAGAAGGAGATATCGGCCGCGTCGTGTTGGGACACGGAGCTCTTATTCATCGTGCTGCTGCTCGGCATCAGCTCGTGCTGGTTTGATATCACAGACCTGGGCATTGCTCATTTGCAGGCGATTCAGCAGGCTCTTCTGAATGGCAAAGTCAAGTTCTCCGACGACTTTGATACGGCGGGATTTTTCCGGAATGCCCTCACCTATTGGGAGATGGTGTCGTGCGCTGTGAGCGACACTGTCACCTATAATGACTACGACAATATGGAACTGGAGCAGCCTGAGGAACCCAAACCCCAGCCACCCACTAGACAGCGAGCTCACGAGAGTCCGGCACGCATAGTTCCACATCCCTGGACTGGTGTCGCCTCGGAACCCCAGGCGATCTTTACTCGCATCTTACGACAAATTCACGGGCTGCGCACTTCCGGGTCCACATCCACGGCTGTCGGCCTGAGACTGGACCGACCCACCGATTTTCTGGAGACCGTGAGAGGCCTAGATGAGGCGATATGGTCCTACAGCCTGCCGAATCTACACGACATAGGCAACATCGATGACCCAAACACGCCAGCCGTTCATCATTTACTCCTCGCCGAGGCTTACATGTTTGCCAATCTTTACCAGCTCTACTGTGTTTTCTCCAACGTGCGGAGGAAGCGAGTCATGTGGATGAAGGAAACGGCTGCGTTGCGTCAGTTTGGCCCAATGTCCTGGGCCGGCGCACAAGTCTGCTCGTGGACAAGGATACTACAGCAAGAAGACGGAACGGAAAAGTGGCTAAAGTTCTTAGGCCACAGTATCATCATCCGACTGGAGCAGATTCAGACTAGTTCAGGGACATCGTGTGTCCAAGGGCTGCTGCTGCTGGTGGCGGCTACGTCTCTATCACTGAACACGGAAGTAAACGAGGAGGAGGAGGAGGAGAAAGCCGAGGGTAAACTGCATCAGGAGGTCACCGCGTATGGACAGGAGGAGATCCTCCGGGCGCGTCGATTTGTGCTAGATCGGCTTAACTTCTTGTGCGTGTCGAATCTGTCTACTCCGATACAGCATGTTCGGAATGTTGTTGTGGAGATTTTCAAGCGTTTGGATGTTGGCGCGGATGTTTTCTGGCTGGATGTGTTGCAATCGATAGGGTTACTCACGATTATTGGTTGAGAATAATGCAATATCGATTCTGACGATCTCTCCTCGCTTAGACTATTGGCTACAGTAATGGCATGGCTGTCTCGAGTCAAGTTCGAGACATCGGGGAAGCTACGTGCGTGCAGTACTGAGTCTAGACCTACCAGACTACGAAGGTAGTATTATCATGGTGCCGGGTTACCCTAAAATCGCCTATTCGCCACACCCATTTACATGGGTCATGAAGCAGTGATCAGACTCAGCATGGTCCGCGTTTCAGCACTCACTTCTGCCACCTCCAAACGCCTTTGGGGGGGATTGATCTAAAGCGTAAAATTTTAAAGTATACTCAGTTGGAAGTAAAATGCATAGGGGTGTCGTAGACCTCCGATGTTGTTTTTAAGAAATTATGTGTGGGTGCAGGTGGCAAGAACCTTGATGAATGGCAGGAGACCTGCAACTTCCGCTCGGGCCCGCCGGCTCTGTATGCCTATTTTGACCAAATTGGGCGATCTTTGCTTCCGTTGACCAAACTCAACAGAACCAGCAGGAGTCGCTGTTTCCTCGGCTTCCGACCGAGTACATAGCTTCCAATCCAAAGTTCATGACGACGTTCAGACCCCGTGATGAATTGGCGCTAGGCCGAAAGGCTTCTAGCCCAAGCTTTCCCCGCCCTTTCCCCGCGTTTCCCCGCAGAAATAGGATCTAGGATGATGAAGAGGCTTACAAACAGCAGCGTTTTCTTTGGTTTCCTGGAGTGTGTGTGGGCCTGACAGGGTAGAAGAAGCCTCCGAGCCGCGTGTTCTTCCATCCCCCTCTTTGACGCTCCTACGCTTGTCCTTAATAGGGTAGGTCGAATGAGACCACCCAGGAGCTTCGGCTACCGTCTCTCACCACCAACCACCACATGCTTCTTTTCATTTCCTGTTTTGATCCTGTACCAGCCTGCACGGTATACGGGCGCCTACTGAGTTGTTCAATCGTCCGAGAAAATAAGGGGTTACAGACAAGGACTGAAAAACGAGACAAACGGAAATGCCCCCACAAAAGCGTCCTTACCGCCCAAAGGTAAAGGGTTAGTCTACTATTTTGCTTGTTTAAATAACTTCACCCCTTCAGAAGCCATACCAAGTAAACTGACCACAGAAACATTACAGGCTGCTATGAATGCTCACAGCGTCGTGTCTCGTGCGATCGAACAGGGCCCCAGTGTAGAAAATGTTGTTCTAAAGGGCTGAAGTGCAGTGGTTTTGATGTCAATATACGATATCGCTTCACCCAGGGTGTCAACACTCGTGGAAAATGGGCAGGCGAGACAATCCAAAGCCTGTGTGAAAGGTATGAAATCCATGCCCGACCGCCGTTGGCAATTCCTCAAGCTAATGGTAGTTAGGCGCCAGATGTTGAATAAGGCGGCAATAACCAACGGAAAATCTTCAAGTGCAAAAAAATGCTCCAGAAAACCAAACACCAGACGGTCCAATGTGGACCCAAACTATCCCGAGTCACCACAAACGACAAGTGACTCGAGGACTTTGGATTTTAATGGAATGAGCCTTGATCATGACCCGAAGAGTCCTCCAAGACTATCAAATCCTATCAATGGCTACCTAAATTCCTTCCCGGAGACAGTCCAGCGGGGTCCACGACCTCTGCGAGAGGAAGAGGAGGAGGGGAACGTGTCCAATGACCAGGTTCACTCGTCACCATCACCTCTTGCATGCTCTCTTGCCAGTCCGGTTGACCACTTGCTCATGGAATCTCTGCTGGATGATGTCCCCTCTTGGAAGAGGAGCTTACTCTCACATTGTACGTGGTGTTTCTCTTTTCTTTATTTCTTACTGTCAGTGGTAGCCGATGCACCCCGAATACAAACTATTCTCAAGACTGTGACTGACCCTTTCTTCCCGCCTCCCCCCGAAAAAGACTCAGAGCATATTGCTGCTGAGATGTTAGCTATCGATGGAAGGCATAACGGCTGGCGATACATTGTTCTTCCCATGGCTCACGCCGACGAGTTAGTCATGAACGCCGTACTCGCCGTATCAGCCTTCCATCGAGATGCCAACCAGAACAAAGACGGCGCCAGGTATCGCCTGACCAGCGCTGCCGACTCCGAGTATCCGTCACGGCCACCCCGGGTCGACACGGTACCCAGCCCACAGGTACTGTATGATACGGCTATCAAGGGGTTGCGGCAACGGAGCAATCTAGCGGGGAGTAGCGACGAAGTGAAGCAAGGTATCCTCGTGGCGGTACTCGTGTTGCTTGTGGCAGCGATGGTGACGGGGAGAGATGACTATTCGACTATTCTCGGCATGCTGTGCTCAGCAACGAATGCTTTTGGTGGTGAGCATAAGTTAGGGGTCAGCTCGCTCGGTGGCTTCTTGGTTCGTCAGGTACGGAAGTAAGTTGACATGTTTCATCACTTCCCCGCCCCTGTTGTTGATTTTGTACAACATGTCTCTTCACGCAACATTCTTTGTAGTTTACAGTGGACAGAGAGTATTAGAAAGAGGAAAAAGAAGCAGCAGATCCAGACTGACGATGAGCAACAGAATGAGAGTGTACGCCGCGCCATACATCAGCGAATTGGCCGGCTTGGAAACTCTTGCCTGCCAATCCCAATGGGACCAGTACTTCGACTGTGTCCGCCACTGCTCCCAAAGCCGTCCCGAAAACGCCGTGGCCGTGGCTTCCATAATCGAAGTGATGCAGCAAGCCCAGAATATATACCTGCAGGATGTGGCCAAGACAGCTAGCTGGGCTCTCGAGCACCACAAGCGGAGTACCACAGAAGCAGAGTCCAACGATCGGATAGAACGATTCAAGGAGACTCTCGAGCAGCTGCCAGTAGATGTGCCGGGCACACACGTTCTAGTCTGGGCGACATTCCTGGTTGCTGCTGCCAGCTCTCTGGAAAGGCACAGGGTCTTCTTTGAGGGGGTTTTGCTCAAGCATTACAGTCGGAGCAGGTTTGCTAATCTGCTGAGAGGAATGAAGCACCTACCGTATATATGGGCAAAGACGGACCAGGGAATGAGTTGGACGCAGGTGTTACCAGAAGCGCGGCTGTTCCTCATGTAAGATGATCTGCAACGGGTTAAGACAAGTATAAGAGACAAAGGTCGCACTCGAATGATTCTGTCGCTCTATATTGGACTTTTCTGTGGTTCTGGGAGAATATGATAACTATACAATGATCTTTAGCTATTCCAAGAGAGTTTAAAAACAAGTCCTAAAATAAAATCCCAATTTTCTTCTGCAAGTTCAGTAGTTCTTGGCGACCGAGATCCATCATTCGAGTCGTTTCGATCGAGATCCGAAGTAAGCCGACGGCATTTCACCATCCTTCCCAGGTGTTATCCTTTTCCTCTTCTGGTTGTGCAGTTTATTCGAACTGGTCTATTGCTATAATTTCACATTTCTAGTTACAAATGTGAAATAGTGATGGTCTTGGTCACCATGTATTCGTCAATACCGTACTTGGAGCCTTCCTTGCCGAAACCAGACTCCTTCACTCCTCCAAAGGGCGTAGCTGGATCGCTGATGAGTCCTGTGTTAATTCCGACCATGCCGACCTCCATCTGCTCCGCTACACGGTAAACCTTGTCCATATCTCCGCTGTAAACGTAGCCGGCCAAGCCAACACAAGCGGCATTAGCCCTCTGGACGACCTGCTGTTCTGTATCGAAGCTGAATAAGGCAGCTACAGGACCAAACGTCTCGCTTGTCGATATGTCCATGGTGTCATTGGCGTTTGTCAACACGGTCGGGGCGAAGAAGTTGTCGCCGAGGTGCGGTAGCGGAGTGCCACCCGTCAACACGGTAGCCCCCTTGGAGACAGCATCCTTGACATGCTGGGCGACCTTGTCTACCGCTCGGCGGTGGATGAGCGCGCCATGAGTCACGCCGGCCTCGAATCCGGGGCCGACCCTGAAGCTACCCTTCACTTTCTCCTTAAGCTTGGCTGCGAACTCGCGGTAGATGCCGCTCTGGACATATATCCTATTGGCGCACACGCACGTCTGGCCGTTGCTCCTGAACTTGGCAGCTACGCAGCCCGCCACGGCAGCATCGATGTCCTTGGCATCGTCGAAGACGATGAAGGGGGCGTTACCGCCAAGTTCAAGCGATAGCTTCTTGATGGTGGAGGACGCCTGCTTCATTAGGATCTTGCCAACCTCCGTGCTGCCTGTAAAGGACACCTTCTTCACGATGGGCGAAGTCGTCAGGAGGACACCGATCCTCGGCGTGTTATTCAGCGCGGTAACGATGCTGAAGACTCCAGGTGGAACGCCGGCCCGTCTACCCAGCTCAGCCACAGCATTGGCTGTGAAGGGAGACTCTCCCGGGGTCTTGACGACAACAGTGCAGCCGGCCGCGAGGGCGGGGGCGACTTTCCGCGTGACCATGGCGGCGGGGAAGTTCCAGGGCGTGATGAGACCACAGACGCCGATAGGCTGCTTGATGCCATGAGTACGCATACCGTGCGTCGTAGCAACAAAAGTGTCACCATAGGTCCTTGTAGCCTCCTCAGAGAACCATTCCAAGAAGTTGGCAGCATAGGCAGCCTCCCCCTTAGCGTCTGACAGAGCCTTGCCGCTCTCCCAGGTGATGAGGGTAGCAATATCGTCGAGGTTTTCCACCATCAGGTCATACCATCTCCTCAGAATCTTGGATCGCTGCCGCCCGGTGAGCTGTGAAAAGGGCGAGAAGGCGCTGTCAGCTGCTTGGACGGCCTTTTCGGCATCCGGAGCGTCACATTCGGGGCATTCCCCGACGAGCTCGCCAGTGGCGGGATCGTGGACCTGAAAGGTTTGACCGGAGGCTGCTGTTGTCCATTGGCCATTTATGTAGCACTTCTGAATAAAGAGCGTGTCGTCTCTCAACTACATGGCTGTTAGAGGAGGTGGTCTTGTCATCAATCCAGGCTAAAAGATAGAGCCTCACCGAGGGGACTGTGTGGCCCATCCTGTAGACTCGGCGTGATGGCAACGATGATGGTGAGACGATGAGATGGGAAGTAGTCGCACGTTTGCAATATTGCCACAATCGTCAAAGTGACTTGACAATAAATTGTCAGAGGAGCACTACATATAAACTGAGTACCATGGGCATTGCCGTTACTCTCCAGAGAGCGCTATCCCTCCAGCCTCTGGCATTGGGGACGTTGTACAGAATTCTGAATATTTGTTAGCCAATCGCATGATATTTCCAAAATCATATTAATAGAAGCGGGCAAACCTACACTAAACGCGTGCCGGCAGAAACAAGGTAATGCGAGGAGACCTAGACCCTGTTTGAACCGGATCTTTCGCCTGATTGGGGCAGAGTTGAGAGACCAAGATACAGAGTACCAGCACGATTAGGTGGGGTTATGACATGCGGACCCCCTCCATCCACACATTCCTTGGGATATCCACAGGCCTGAAAACAATCGAGGAGACCGGCCTTGTCTGGGTCGTGGTCCGAGAAAACTCAGAGGGAGAGTACGCCGGACACGGAGGCCGCAGCCATCGGGGTACCCCGCATGAGGTGGCAACCGACGTCGTCAGGAGGGTCATGGTGAGCGACGTGAGAACCACCGACTTTGGTGGACAGGCTAACACTCGAGGTGTGGGGTACAAGTGCAAGGATGCGGGGAGGAATGCACAGTAGACGCAGGTGGACTTACATGTATGAGGTAGTACTCGTACATAGTTCGTGCACGAAGGAATTCATGGCGACTGCATTGATACTCACCCAAGAGAGACAAGTTCTCATTGCCGTGTACTTGCCTGGCGGAACTGTAACACCCGGCATCAGTCACTCATAAAAAGCTTGGTTTGGGGCGATTACAGAGGAATTGTACGTACCACAGGTAGGAGACTAATAATCATACATAAGGTAAGAATTGCCCCGGTTTTGGACCGTGCTGTAAGACCACCTCACCTGCGGCTTTGTGGAGAATCCAGCGTCTCATCTAACCTTCCCAAAGGGGCAAAAGTTGGCAGGCTTAGAGTAACAGGTCGAGATAATATCAGGGTCTGTCCGCCGAAGGATGGATGGGAGGGGCTTCATTGTACGCCATCAGCCTCGACAAACTGCCCGAGATTTTGTGGCCGTCTTACTCCTTGTACCTCCCACTTTCTGTTCTTCTTGACATCGTCGAACCGATTACACCGCCTAAGAAATGTCTGGAGCTCTCGAGGGGATCTACGAGCCCGGCGTGGTCAACCCAGGCCTGCCTCGCGCCAACTCGACGAAGCCGTACTGGCACGTCAACCCCCATGCCTACGCAAACCACAACTCGCCATGGCCCCAGCGGCCTGTCGACATCGTCATCATCGGCACCGGCATCACCGGCATGGCCCTCTCCCGAACTCTGACCGCTAGGCGACCCGACCTAAAGATTGTCGTCCTCGAGGCGCGAACCCTGTGCTCCGGTGCCACCGGCCGCAACGGAGGCCACATCAAGACCATGCTCTTCTCCATGTGGAACGAACGCAAGCACCAGTTCGGCATCGAGGAGGCCATCAAGATCTCCGAGTTCGAGCAGAGTCACCTCGAGGCCATCGCAGCCGCCACTAAGGAGGACGGCGCTGACTGCGATCTGGTCCGCACCACTGGCGTCGAGGCCTACTACGACAAGGTCGTGTTCGAGAATGACCTTGCCGCTCTCGAGGATATCCGGGTGCACGCGCCTCACCTAGCTGCTCTGCACACAGTTCACACGGACAGGGACGTCCTGCAGCACCAGATGAAGCTGTCTCACCGCTGTGTCGGGGCCATCACCATTCCCGCCGGTTCCGTGTGGCCCTACAAGTGGATCTCCAAGGTCTGGGAGAACCTCGTCGGAGACAACAAGGTCAACATGCAGACCAACACCCCCGTCAAGTCGATCGAGGACCGTAATGGAGAGGAGTTCGCCATTGTCAAGACGCAGCGCGGCAACATCAAGGCCAGGAAGGTCGTCCACGCCACCAACGCCTGGATGGGCTACCTCCTCCCCGAGATGCAGCCTTTTGTCTCACCTGTCCGGGTCAATGTTGTGCACTGGGCCGCCGACAAGAACGGCCAGTCTCCCCTTGGCACCGTCCCCGAGTACTCCATCTGGTACCGCTACGGGCGCAAGGACTACGACTACCTCGTCCAGCGCACGGACGGAGGCATCGTTACCGGCCGCGCCTGCACGGGGCGTGCCACCACTGGTGACGACAGCGTCACCGACCTGTCACCCCAAGCTCACCTGCGCGGCTTCCCCTTCGAGGCCATTTCCAACCCCAAGCCCAACGCTGCCACGAGCATCGACTACTCGTGGTCCGGCATTGTGAGCTTCACCCAGGACGGCCTCCCCTTCATCGGCCCCGTGCCCTTCGCCGGCCGGAGCCACCAGTTCGTCTGCGGCGCCTATCACGCCACGGGCATGATCAAGGCCTTCCGTTCGTCGCAGGCCGCTGCGTCCATGATTCTGGGAGAGGAGCTGCCCAAGGACTTCCCTACTTCCCTGTTGTTGACCGAGGAGCGTGTCCGGGAGCTAAGGCGCTCTCTGGACCGTGGCAACCACCCCGTGTACCGGGCGGTCGCGAAGATGTAATAGAAATGGGGAAGGCGAGGAATGTGTCTACCCCAATTCCACTGCGCTAGTCTACAGTTCCGGAACAATTTTGACCTTCCAAGTTTTACCTCTTGTCTCTCGTCGTCCCTCGCCAACATTCGACTAACCATGGCGCCGCACTGCAGGGCATTTTCATGCCCCCCAAGGCAAGGTGCCCCCTTCCTGTAGCGAGTAGGTTGAATGTGACTCATCTAGTGCCTGTTCCGCGGCGTAGGCGGTGCCGGACTGGAGGCGGACCGTGGCCGTTCTGGTCGACGGGGGTGGCGGCCTTGGGGCTACAGCAGCAGCTTGCAGGCAGTGATGCTCATCTCGACTCACGTCAAACGGTCTGGGATCTATGGGCCTGTAGCGCCGTCTCGATATCTTCTTGGACTAACCTTCGGTGCGCAGTATGTCGTAGCGTCTCCTGACGAGAGGGACGAGAGCTCAGAATGATGCCGGCCCTCGAATTGCTGCACCAGTTCCTCGAGCGTCGGCCGAAACTCCCAGCATGCTATTGATGGCATTACGGGGATGAGATGATCCGGTAGCCTCGGTCCTATTGCAGGCTTCTCTTGCTCGGGCTGGCGTTTGTCGACTTCTGTATCATCGGAATCCGAATGGCACTCTCCTGATCTCCCGGTGGTTTCTCCCGAGTCCTTTCTTGTAAATTGACAGGCCGCATGTCATTACCTTGTCAGCTCAGCCCTATAAGAAGCTCCGACCTGTATGACAAACAGGTTAGACATGGGCGGGCAAACCGGCATTGCCGGAGCGGAGCGGGACAGATGACTTTTACTCCGCAGACAGGGCGAACAGCTTCCCCAGAGAGCAAGGTAAGAAACACCAGAAAGGGAAAATGACTGGGCAAAAAATGACGACACTTCCTCTTCCGCATGCACACCATGCGAGCAAGAAAAATAAAAAAAAAAGTAAATAAATAAATAAGGATATTCCTCGCATGCATGTCTTAAGAGTCGAGGCGCCGCTTTACCAGCAAGAGTGCCACCAAAAACACTTGGCGGGGTAATAAACGCTAATCCCCAACATCGCCATCGCCCCTCTGACTCCAACACCAACACCTCCATACCTACGAGTCCATAGTACCAACACACCCTCGAAAGACTCGACACTATAACCCGACCCGATACATAACCCCTCTTGGCCGGCAATCGACACCCGCGGCACCAACACCGCGCCCCCGCGCCAAAATGCCCGCGCCAACCCCGCCAGCGACAATCTCGGCCCTCACGCCCTTCAAGCCCGACCTCTACGAGCGCGCCTGGTTCTCGGCTCCGCACCCGACCCTCCCCCTCCTCGCCACCGCCCACGGAAAGTCCGTCACCGTCTTCTCCCTCACCACCCTCACGCCCCACAGCACCCTCACCCGCGGCCACGAGCGCTCCGTCCGATGCGCGGCGTGGAAGCCCTCCGAGCGGGGCATGTGCCTCGTCACGGGCAGCTTCGACTCGACTGCGGGGCTCTGGCGGTGGGAGGACGACGACGAGGATGGCGCCGGGTCCGGGGAGATTGACGTCGCGGGGGGCGGGGAGAAGGACTGGCAGTTCACCCTCGTCCTCGAGGGCCACGACTCGGAGATAAAGTGCGTCGCCTTCTCGCCGGGCGGCGAGTTCCTAGCCACCTCGTCGCGGGACAAGTCCGTCTGGATATGGGAGGACGTCGGCGCCGACGAGGACGAGTGGGAGACCGTCGCGGTGCTGAACGAGCACGAGGGCGACGTCAAGGCCGTGGCGTTCTGCCCCGACGTCCCCGGGCGGAACACGCGGCGGAGGTACAGCTCTGATGTGCTCGCGAGCGCCAGCTACGATGACACGGTGCGGATATGGAGGGAGGACGGGGAGGGGGAGTGGGTTTGCGTCGCGGTGCTGACGGGGCATGGGGGGACTGTCTGGGGCATCGCGTGGGAGGGGAGGGAGAGGGAGGACGGGGCGTTCCCGAGGCTTTTGACCTTCTCGGCTGACTGCACTGTCCGCGTGTGGAAGTTGAATGTTGACGAGGACGAGGACGAGGGTGCGCTGGCGAGGGGATCCCTGGGGGGTATCCCCAACACCATGCGCAAGTCCCTCAGGGAGGACTGGGTCTGCGAGGCTACGCTGCCCAAGGTGCACACGCGGGACATCTACTCCCTGGCCTGGAGCAGCAAGACGGGCCTCGTGGCGAGCACGGGCTCCGACGGCATCATCGCCCTTTACCAGGAAGACGAGAGTGTTCCCCTCGACCAGGAAGGCAGGTGGAAGGTCCTCGCGACGTATGACCGCTGCCACGGACCCTACGAGGTGAACCACATAACCTGGTGCCCGCGGTATGACGCCGGGTCGGAGAAGAAGCCTGGCGAGGAAATGCTCATTACGACGGGTGACGACGGGCTGGTCAGGACGTGGGCTGTTGCCGTTGGGGAGTAGACCCAGGTATTTAGGTAGGTGGATGGGAACACATCAATGGCGTTTGGATTAGGTATATAAAAGATAGAGGGGTGAAGGATATCATCCTGATAGGAGTAATTCAAAGAATCTTTACGACACCTCGCACTCTCACTGTCCGTGGAGGACGAACATTGGCACTATATCACCGCGACTCCAAAGGGGGGGCGTCTTATGAGCACTCTTGACATCAAATCCAGCTGTTTTAAATACAGCACTTCATGCGCCCAAAATCACGTCGATATAGCACAAGCAAAACCCAAACCCACCGTCACGCCGCCATTGGAGTCCCCTCGCCCCCCTCAGTGCTGGCCCTCAACCCCTCCGCCTCCAGCGCCTTCCGATACTCCTCCTTCGCCCTCGCCAGCGCCTCAAGCGTAGCCCTCATAAGCGCCATGACAGCCTCCCTCCCGCCCCCGACGCTCTCCGCCCTCCACCGGATCCGCTTCTGCGTCCTCTCAAAGTACTCCCTGATCTCCTTCTTCTTCTGCGCAATGATCTCGGCGCGCCGCGCCTCTGCCTCCTCTGCTACCGCGCGGATACGCTCCGCGGATCGCTGTAGCGCCTCGTTGAGGTATTGTAGTTCGGCGGCGCGGTCGGGGTCGCCGGAGAGGAACGCCGTCCAGAACTGCCGGAGGAACTCGACCGTCGTGGTATTGGTTAGCGCGCACCGCTGCGTGATGGAGGGCGGCAGGCCCATTGGCGACTCGGTGGATAAATCCCCTCCGTACCGCTCCGACCTATGCCTGCGGATCCCGACAAAAATATCCGACTGCGCCGCCGTCCGCGACGCGCGGGACCCAACGTGCTGTCGCTTCGGCCCCTCGTCCTCGTTCTCGCTATCACTATCCTCCTCTATCCCCGTCCCGTTCTGGAGGTCCACGCCCCCGCAGTCCGTCGCCTTGATGCGCCCGACGTCAGACCTGAAGAGGCGGAGGACCTGCTCGGGGTCCTGCGCGGCGTACACGTCTGCATTCGACGACGCGACTTCGCCCGCCTTGGACGAGAATGCCTGCTGCTCGTTGATCTGGAGATGGATCCTGTGCGCCTCCTCCGACTTCTGGAGATCGCGGAGCATGAGGGCCTTGTACGTCGCCTCGTCCACCCCCTTCGGCGCGTGCGGGTCGTAGTCGGCGGGCGCCACGTTGGCCATCAGCTTCGCGCTGAGGTTGTTGAGAGACCTGAGGATCGGCACGTCCTTGCGCGGCCTCATCTCCGCGTCCTTCCTGTTCCCGCTACGCAGCCCGCCCTCGTTCTCTTCGTTCGCCTCAATGTCGATGAAGTGCGGTATGTTCTCCGCCGCGATCTTGAACGCGTCGCCCCCGAGGTTCTCGGCGGGATCGTACCGGTCGAAGATGGCGTCGTGGGCGTCGTTGGGGGAGATGCGCTCGCCGCGGAGCTTCTTTGCCAGTTTGCTGAGGAAGAAGCGGGACCAGAACTCGGACTCGGAGACCTTGGGTACGTGCTCGTTGTATATGCGCATGATCAATGGGTGCTGCTTGAAGATGAGGCCGATCTGCTTCTCGGTAATGTTGAGCTTGAGGTCGCCGTCTACCGTCTTCGGCTTGATGGTAGATAGCACGTTGTAGTCGGCCTTTTGCTGGTTCTTATCGATGAGGAACGCGCGCAGGAGGTGCGTCCTCGTGGACCAGAACTGCGAGTTGAAGGCGCCCAGGGATATCGAGTCCGGCTTCGTCGTGCGCGCCTCCATGTACGTCTGGTTCAGGCTGACATCGGTCTTGAGGTACTCGAGCTGGAGCGTGATGTCGTTGAGGAGCTGCGAGTCGTCGAACCAGCGGGACGATGACGGGAGGGAGTTTACGGCTGCGGCAAAGGCCATGGACCCCGATGCGCCCGGGGTGCCCGTGGTGGCAGGCCCATTGGTTGCTGGCGTTGCTGGCGTCGCTGGCTTCGGCACGTTGGGGTTGTCGTTCTGTATGGAGCCGATAACTCTCGAGAGGACGTCCCGCATGGCATCCGCCTCGGCCTTCGCATTGGGCGTGTTGAAGTGGAAGAGATAGGTGATGGGCTTGTCGCCGGAGGGGTTCTTCTCAAAGATCTTGAGCATGACCTTTGCCGAGCTGTCGGGCGTCTTCTGTAGGTCTGTGTGCGATCACCTCCCGTCAGCCAAACTCGCGGAAAGCCAGGACTACGCGTGAGACGGGACGCGGCTCGGCGACGAGGCCAACATACTGCTGATGTTCTCTACGGGGAGAGTGATGGTGGGCGGGCTATCTCCAGGCGTCGGGGCCCAGAAGATTGTCCTCTGGTCGGCCGAGAGGGATATGATTCCATCCTTCTTCTTGAACGCAGCATGCCCCGAAGGGCTCTGGTCCTGGGACGCCATGACGAGGGTTGGCGACAACTGACGGCTGGAAGTTCGATCGCTTTAGGTAGGAAGGAGAGAGTGCTCTCGAAAACCAGTCTTTTTTTTTTTGGACCACGTCGCCGCCTTGCACTCGGAACGCGTCGATCGATATCTGGAAGCCAGTGTTCCAGGCAGCGGGTCGGCCTCAGGCTTCCCGCCGAAAAAAGTCTATATCCTTGTCTCTCCCCCGTCGCAAGTCTTTGTTCATGAACCGGGACGCGATATCATGGTTGCAATTACACCCCTGCCACCAGCACCTCTTGCTCCCGGGGCCGTCTCTCTGTCCTCTTGGTGGCGGCCGAGCTCACTGGCTAGCACAGGGCCAGGAGATAATGCCAGGGCGAACGGCGCAGGATCGCTTTCTCTCTGTAGCGTGTGGGAGATTAGCCCCAAGAATGTATCTAAGTAAGGGATGGGGATGCTGGTAGTCCGTGGCTGCCCCAGAACGCGTCCCGATACCGAAAAAGAATACAGCGGGATGGAGATGTCAACACCGACCGATTCGTAAGGCTGAGGCTCCGTGAACTTTTTCGAGCGTCATCTGGAGCTAGAGTGGAGGCCCAGACGTAGCTGGACTTAGGTAAGTCTGCTGATGTCAGCGACGGCGCATTTGCTCGTAATTACGGGATGGCCGAAGCAACTACCGCACCGCGGATACAGTCGCCGCGCGCCACACGGAAGTGGCGCGCCCAGTGTGGCGACGGCTATTCTGGACGCCACCCACTGGAAGAAGTGTTCCGAAGCTGCCAGGGCGCGCCGTGAGTGGCTGCTCTTGACATAATTGCGGGCCTCAGTTCCCCTGTGCCGTCCCGTATCCGACAGAGCTGGTCCACCTGATCCGAGTCCTTGGCCAGTCAGAGCCACAGCTTACCGTGTTTCCGGTGACATCGCCGTTCTGCCGATTAACTCCAGCTTTTTCCCTATCTTGGCCCTCGTCACTATTTCTCCCTCACCTTCCGCCGGGATCCTGTTCAAACCTACTCATCTCGTCTGGCTCTGCACAGACTGCCCTTGCGATTGCTTTATTGCTTCAGATGCGCTAATTCACGGGGACTTTTTTCCTTCTCCCTGTCCGCCGGAAATCTTCGACTTACTCCGCCGCTCCTTCAGCGTCACATCAGCTCCATCAGCTTCACCTCTGGGCCACCGCGGTGCTCCGAGTCCCCGATAAAGCCCTCGAACGCTCCTGAGCTTCGATCCGAGGCGTCCTGTCGACAACCGACGCTTCCGAGACACCAAGGCCGGGTGGCACGCGACCAATTGCCTTCCGCCCGTTCGTCCGAACCAGCGCTCTCCCATAAGCCTCGACCATGTTGAGGAATTTCGCCTGCAGGGCCGGGGGTCGCCTCCTGAGTCCCTCGCACGCGTCGGCATGGAGATCCGTCTCGAGCCGGCGCACGATGGGCCTGGCCGGCCAGGCCACGAGGTATACGACCAGCTCGACCTCTGCGCCTCCCAGCACTAGCGACAGCTTCCTCTCCGGGAGTGCCGCGAGTTACATCGACGAGATGTACCTCCAGTGGAAGGAGGACCCCTCCAGCGTCCACATCTCGTGGCAGATCTACTTCAAGAACATGGAGAGCGGCGACATGCCCACGTCGCAGGCCTTTACTCCCCCGCCGAACCTGGTGCCCAGCGCCACCGGCGGCGTCCCTCTGTCCCCCGCGCTGGGCATGCAGCCCGGCGACGGCGCCGACGTCATGAACCACCTCAAGGTCCAGCTATTATGTCGCGCCTACCAGGCTCGCGGCCACCACAAGGCGCGCATCGACCCCCTCGGCATCCGCGGCCAGTCGTCTCGCGGCTTCGGCAACGTAAAACCCAGGGAGCTGACTCTCGAGTACTACAACTTCACGGAAAAGGACCTCGACTCCGAGTTTGAGCTCGGCCCGGGCATCCTCCCGAGGTTCAAGACCGCCGACCGCCAGAAGATGACGCTGCGCGAGATTATCTCTACTTGCGAGGGCATCTACTCGGGCTCGTTCGGTGTCGAGTTCATCCACCTGCCCAGCCGAACCCGCTGCGACTGGCTCCGCGAGCGCATCGAGGTGCCCCAGCCCTTCAAGTACTCGATCGACGAGAAGCGCCGCATCCTCGACCGCTTGATCTGGAGCTCCAGCTTCGAGTCGTTCCTCGCCACCAAGTACCCCAACGACAAGCGCTTCGGTCTCGAGGGCTGCGAGTCCCTTGTCCCCGGTATGAAGGCCCTCATCGACCGCAGCGTCGACTACGGCGTCAAGGACATCGTCATCGGCATGCCTCACCGTGGCCGTCTCAACGTCCTCAGCAACGTCGTCCGCAAGCCGAACGAGTCCATCTTCAGTGAATTTGCCGGAACTCAGAGCGCCGAGGAGGGCTCTGGTGACGTCAAGTACCACCTGGGAATGAACTTCGAGCGCCCGACGCCCTCCGGCAAGCGCGTCCAGCTCTCGCTCGTCGCCAACCCCTCGCATCTCGAGGCCGAGGACCCCGTCGTCCTGGGCAAGACCCGCGCCATCCAGCATTACAACAATGACGAGAAGGAGTTCAAGACTGCCATGGGCGTTCTCCTCCACGGCGATGCTGCCTTCGCCGCCCAGGGTGTCGTCTACGAGTGTCTCGGCTTCCACTCGCTCCCTGCCTTCTCGACCGGCGGTACCATCCACCTCGTCGTGAACAACCAGATCGGCTTTACCACCGACCCCCGTTTCGCGCGCTCCACCTCGTACTGTACCGACATCGCCAAGGCCATCGATGCGCCCGTCTTCCACGTCAACGCCGACGACGTCGAGGCCGTCAACTTCGTCTGCCAGCTCGCCGCCGACTGGCGCGCCGAGTTCCAGCACGACGTCGTCATCGACCTCGTCTGCTACCGCAAGCACGGCCACAACGAGACCGACCAGCCCTCGTTCACGCAGCCCCTCATGTACAAGCGCATCAAGGAGCACAAGGCCCAGCTCGAAGTCTACGTCAACAAGCTCCTGGAGGAGGGCACCTTCACCAAGGAGGACGTCGAGGAGCACAAGCAGTGGGTCTGGCAGATGCTCGAGGACAGCTTCGGCAAGTCCAAGGACTACCAGCCGACCTCCAAGGAGTGGACCACCTCGGCCTGGAACGGCTTCAAGTCTCCCAAGGAGCTGGCCACCGAGGTCCTCCCCCACAACCCCACCGCCGTGGAGGAGAGCACGCTGAAGCACATCGGCGAGGTCGTCGGCACGGCCCCCGACGACTTCCAGGTCCACAACAACCTCAAGCGCATCCTCAAGAACCGCTCCAAGTCCGTCCTCGAGGGCAAGAACATTGACTTCCCCACCGCCGAGGCCCTTGCCTTCGGCTCGCTCGTCAACGAGGGCAACCACGTCCGCGTCTCGGGCCAGGACGTCGAGCGCGGCACCTTCTCGCAGCGCCACGCCGTCTTCCACGACCAGGAGACCGAGGACACGCACACGCCCCTGCAGCACATCAGCAAGGACCAGGGCAAGTTCGTCATCTCCAACTCGTCGCTCAGCGAGTTCGGCGCCCTCGGCTTCGAGTACGGCTACTCGCTGTCGTCGCCCAATGCCCTCGTCATGTGGGAGGCCCAGTTCGGCGACTTCGCCAACAACGCGCAGTGCATCATCGACCAGTTCATCGCCTCTGGTGAGGTCAAGTGGATGCAGCGCACCGGCCTCGTCATGTCGCTGCCCCACGGCTACGACGGCCAGGGCCCCGAGCACTCGTCCGGCCGCCTCGAGCGGTACCTCCAGCTCTGCAACGAGGACCCCCGCATCTTCCCCTCGCCCGATAAGCTCACCCGCCAGCACCAGGACTGCAACATGCAGATCGTGTACATGACTGAGCCCGCCAACATGTTCCACGTCCTGCGCCGCCAGATGTGCAGGCAGTTCCGCAAGCGTAAGCCCCCCAAGCCACCTGCCCTCTTACTCTCGTCCTTGACACCGTAACTAACGCGCACCAGCTCTCATCATCTTCTTTTCCAAGTCCCTCCTCCGCCACCCGCTCGCCCGCTCCTCCATCGAGGACTTCACCGGCGACTCGGGCTTCAGGTGGATCATCGAGGACCCCGCGCACGCCACGGGCGACATCAAACCCGCCGAGGAGATCGAGCGCGTCCTCCTGTGCTCTGGCCAGGTCTACACCGCGCTCCACAAGTACCGCGCGGATCACAAGCTCGACAACGTGGCCATCACGCGTATCGAGCAGCTGAACCCCTTCCCTTGGGACCAGCTCCGCGAGAACCTCGACAAGTACAAGAACGCCAAGACCATCGTGTGGGCGCAGGAGGAGCCGCTCAACGCCGGCGCGTGGAGCTTCATGCAGCCGCGCATCGAGACGCTGCTGAACCACACGGAGCACCACGACAGGCGGCACGTCATGTACGCGGGCCGGAACCCCAGCGCGTCGGTCGCGACGGGCATGAAGGGCGTGCACACGAAGGAGGAGGAGGAGTTCCTGGAGATGGCCTTCTCCGTCGAGCAGGACAAGCTCAAGGGGGAGGCTTAAATTTCTAGGGTCCTAGTCTAGAAAATGCTCGGTGGTGGTAGTTGTTGTGTATGGGGGTTGAGGTGAGGTGGATGGGGAAGCGGTGATGGGTGTATAACAGCGAATGTGTGAATAGAACTTTGGGTCTTCTTTGTTTCAGCTTGAAGGGAGGGGGACCCGGAACCCAAGCCGTCCATGTAGAGGAATAAAAATGGGGGAGGTTCATTCTTGTCTCGTTTGTTTTGCAAATTTTGTCTAGCCTCCGACCCAATTCATGTTGTCCCTCGGGTCACATTACGTTTGACCGTGTTTGCCGAAATACGAACGGAAATGGGGAAGCGACCAAGACACTCAGGAAGCGCGGGAAGTTGAATAAGTGTTGTACAGTCTATCATAATTACCGACAAAGAACCAAAAAAAAAAAAAATACGTTTATATCAACCCATTCCCAAAGTTCCCTCATACACGTAGTCGCAAAGAAAAAAGAAGAAAACAAAATCACGCCCGAACCCTCGCCTCCTTAACCCCCTCCTCCTCCTTCCCAACCTGGAACCCCATCCCCTTCCTGGCCTTCTTGCCCCCGGGCTTCCCATACACCTCGTCGAACTTGCGAATTTCCCTCATGCTCTCCATCTCGTCGCTGATGCTCGCCCCAATCTCCGTGACCCCCTTCTCAAAGTGCCGCGCCGAGATGATCCTGCGCTCGGGGTAGCTGGGCGCGTCGGGCGACGACGAGAGCGCCGACTCGGTCTCCTCGCGGACGGAGGCCATGGCGGCGGCCACGCAGAGGTTCTTGAGGTCCGAGCCGGAGTAGAGCGGCGTCCTCTTCGCCAGGTCTTCAAGGCTCACGTCGTCCGCCAGCTTCTCGTCCTTGAGCATAATCTTCAGAATAGCAAGCCGGTCCTGCTGCTGCGGCAGATCCACCAAGATCCTCCTCGGCAGCCGCCTCAGCACCGCCTCATCAAGATCAAAAGGCCGATTCGTCGCCACCATGATGAACGCATTCGTCTCGCTCATGCCGTCCCACTCCCTCAGGAACTGGTTGATGATCTCGCGGTGCGCCCTCCGCTCGTTGCTGCCCCTCCCCGCCAGCAGCGCGTCCGCCTCGTCGATGAAGATGACGAGCGGCTCGAGCTTCTTGGCGAGCGAGAAGAGCGCCTGCACGTTCTTCTCGCCCTGGCCCACCCACATCTCGTTGATCGTCGCAGCGCTGACCTCAAGCACGCTGGCGTTGCTCTCCTTGGCTACCGCCTTGGCCAGGAGCGTCTTGCCCGTGCCGGGCGGTCCGTAGAGGAGACACCCCGGGATCCTGTCGCGCGCGAGGACACCGTACGTAAACGCCTCGGGCCTCTTGAGCGAGAGGCTCGTCAGGAGCTTCAGGGCGCCGATGGTCTCCGCGGGCGCGTGGACGTCCGAGAAGGTCGTGCGGATGTGGTCCTTGTCGATGAGGCCTCCCAGGAGCTTCTTCTCGTGCTCGTCCGTGATGCCGAGACTCTCAGCCAGCCGCTTGGTCGACGGCTGCTCCGGCTTGCCGGAGGGCTTCGCCGGGCCGGACTCCGGGGGATCCTTAGGGCCGGCGGGTTTGGCGCCCAGGGCGTCGTTGGTACTGTCGATCGACATGCCCCTGAAGAGCTGCGCCTCGTTGATGACCCTCATGACGTCCTCAGGCTTGGGGTTCTGGTGGAGCGCGTGGCGGACGCAATGGTAGAGCTCCGTGGGGGGGAGAATGGAAGTGCGGAGAGACTTGGCGTACGTGTCGAGCATCTCGCGCACCACCCTTTCCATCACATCGACGTGCGACGTCAAGAGTTCCTTCTCGTCCGAGGTGAACATCTTGGCAGCAACGACGCCAGTGGTGCTGAGGTGGTGGAGCACGGTGTGGTACCAGAGCGAGTGGAAGCAAAGGTTGTAAGGGCTTATCCTCGACTTCGCGTCCCCGGTCATCATGTCCCACATGTGGTAGATGTTCTGCATGTTGACGGTGAGGAAATCAAGTTCTTCGTAGAGCTCGATGTCGAATCCTAGCGCGTTGCGGACCGAAGGGACTGCAGTCACGGAGTCCTCGAGGGCGATTTCTCGGAGTGCCGTCAGGTGCTTGTCGGAGAGGTCCATGGAGGACGACGTGCCGACGAGGGCGATCTTCTTGCCCTGCAGCCACATGCCATCGATAATGTTCCGCAGCCTGCCGATAAGGAGTGCGCCCTCGAGCGTCATTCCTAGCTCGACAAAGTCGTCGACCTGGACGATGAGTTTCCTGCTCGGGTCCCCGGACTTCTCTTGGGCGGCGTGGATAATGCCCTCGAGAGCCGCGTTGATCTTGAGGTTCTCCCACCTATCCACAGACGGGAGGACGTACTCCTTTGCATTGTCCCGGATCTTCGATAGCTCCCGGTCCATGGGATCCTTATAATCCGGGTCGGAATCCTCTGTGCCGACGTGGACAACCGTGGCCTCCGGGTCATCGTCCTCGTCGCGTTTGATGGGCCACTGGATGGGCTCGCCCAGAACGCCGTTGAGCTCAGCCACCCGGAAGCCCATCATGGACATGGGACCCCTAGAGTAAGCCCAGTCCTGCCCGAGGTACCCTCCCACTAGCCTCGACAGCGACAGAGCATCCAGCCGCAGCAGATCCGCGCGGTTCGCCGTCGCGACAAACCTCATCAGGAGCGTCGATATCCGCGTCCCCGCGTAGGCCGACACGTTCACGACGTTGACCGGTCGCTTCAGGTCCTCGGAGTAGTGCTTCGGCGGCTTCGCCATGAGATCCGCGCCCACGGCCTGGGTGAGATCCCTGTAGTAAGTCGACTTCCGGTTCACCTCGGGCAGAAGCTCGAGCGGGTCGCCGTACCCCACGGCCTTTTCCCACACATCCTTGGGAGGCACCGCCGCGTCGATGTCCGGCGTCGATGGCGACTTCAGCAGGTCCGCGACCAGCTTGCCGAAGGCGTCGAGCTCCTTGTGCTCGAAGGTAGGGTTGTCCAGCATCCACCCGTAGCACGCGAGCGCCGCGCTGGCCGTAACCATCCTCGTCCGCTCCTCCGCCCCCTCTAGCCCCTTCCCTATCGCCTCCTCGACTTCCTTCTCGCTCCAAGCAGAGTGCCGGAACAGCACCTCGAAGCTCTCAAAGAACATCTCGTCCAGGTGCGCAAAGAACCTCGGGTCCTCCTCGAGATCGCTAAACTTGTACGCCCCCTTCTTCCCGCTCTTCTCCGCAAGCCTCGCCCACCCCTCCACCGCCCCCGCCACGGGCTCCTCCCTGAATATCGACGCCTTCGTCAACCCCTCCCCCCTCCCCTTGTACTTGAACACGTTCTCCTCCAAGAACTCCCGCGGCACCTTGAAATCAGGCAACTCGGCCGTCGCCTTCCTCTTCGCGTGCCTCGCCCTCAGCGCCGCGCGCTGGCTCGCCCTGCTCCGCCTACTCGCCTGCGTCCCCTCGGCGTCCCCGTGCCCAACCTCCTCCCTCGCGTCCTCGCGCGCGGACCCGTCGGGCTTCCCGCCCGCGGGCGACTCGGCGCCCGGCGCGTCGCTATCCGCTCTCCGGCATGTCGAGGCGTGGAAGGGCCGCGTCGGGGCCGTCGTTCGCGCGAGGAGTCGGTGGGAGAGCTTGAGCCTGGACCCGACGCCGAGTGCGCGAGATCCTGCGGCATGCATTCGCAAGGTTTGGCATGCAGCGGACTGCAATGGGGGTTTGGCTGGACGACTGCGTCTTCGACGTGGACGCGATGTCGGTCTTCTGAACTTTTTTGGCGGCCTTGTATTACTTACCATCCAGGCGGGTTAAATGTCGGATGAAGTGGCTGGCAGGTGCTGGCAGATGGGTGGCGACCAGGCACTTCTGTTACTCGGTAGTCGGTACATCGTTACATGGCGGGAGGCCTGTCGAGCACATCTCAATGAAGATGCTCGAACTTCTATTATCCAATGCGTAGCTCATGTTATGTTTATATAAACTCCCAGCTTAAAGTCGTCACAAGCCATGATTCTCCCAATCCCCAAACTCCTCAGAAAACCAACGCATTCGTAATGCTTCTAACTCTACTCCCCTTCCCTCCTCCACGTTTCCCCGGGAAAACCTCTCCTTGCCTGAGCCGCCAGATCTTCAATTCCTCGCTCAAAGACTCCACCAACCCGAGGATATCCCATTCCGGAGTTTTGATTCCTTGCCCTGGTTGCGTAGACGACGGTCCCCTGGACCTCCCGGGGGCCTGGATGGTGATGGCGCGGTCCGTTATCACCCAGTTCCGGCGGACATCCGTGACGATGGACTCCCGGAACATTGTCACCTGAGACTCGGATCGCGACGCCGACAGTGCCGTGGTTTGTAGCCCGCCAAAGATCTCGTTGCGTCCAGGGGTTTCGCGCCTTTCGAGGGCGTTGTCAAGGCAGGATATAGCCGAGTCCAACCAACCCTGGAGGCGACCGTAGATAACTTCAAAGGCGCAAATGGTCTCGCTAGGACGGCGCGTATATGACAATGCCTCCATTGACGGCCACAGCGCGTTGACTATGCCGCACAACTGTCGTGCGACGTGGAGTTGCTCAGCCGAGGGAGTGGCACTGTCTCCCTTCCCAAGCTCGGACAGACATCCCACGATTGCTCGCACCAGGGAGAGGGCATCTGGCAGTAATTCCCCTGCAAGCTCGTGTCCTGCGAAGTTTCCCCTGAAGAAGCGCACAAGAGCGTCATGATAGACGTCCAGAAGTGGGAACACGCCGCTAGCCTCGACCGTCGCCTTCGCAACTGCGGGAATAATACTTCTCAGCACGAAACCCAGAATATGGTCATTCACCATCCCCCGGCGCAGAATCCGCGCCTCATCGTCGAGTTTGTCGTTAATAAGCGCGACCTTGAAGTTGTTGTAGAGGTAGTAGAATAGCTGCGGCGCAACCTTTGCCTCACCCTCGCCGAGCCTCAGACCGTACGCAATGATGCCCGCGACGTGCAGGCCGGGGTCCTGGAGCGAGGGCGAGTACTCCTTGTTGATCTGGTAGAAAAACTCGTCGACGGAGCAGATCTCGGTGCAGTGGGATCGGATGATGGAGATTATGTCGCGAACAAATGTGACGTAGCTGGGGTGTTCCACGGGATCCAGCGCAACAACCCTGAGGTCTGACTTGATTTGCTCCATGACCGTCTGCAAAGTCGCCGTGAAGGGCGAGAGGATGGCCCGTCTTCTCCCGGGAGGAGCGTCGCGCAACGACTGGCGCATCCACGAAACCGCACCTTGGAACAACGTTAGCTTGGAAACCCAGATCACATTCCTTTCACGGGTAATCGGGACTTACATTCGAAGAGATCCCGATTCGATCCGTAGTCGGGATTGATCGACAGGCCGACAACGGCATCGGGGACGAACGGTTCATTGCGACGCCTCAACTCCTCGGCCAGCTGATGCTCGTAAGCAAGGAACTGTCTGGGCTTTACGATGGCAAGCAGCCACACCTCCAGCATGCTGGGCCCCAGCGCGTCGACCTCCGGTAGTCCCCTTTTGAGAAGTATCGCCACGAAAAGAACGAGATACTTGCGGTGGCCAAGGGGGAGCTTGTGCGGCTCTTTGCTGAAAAGACCATACTGTCCTGGACCCAAGGCCTGAGAAGTATTGACCAAGGTCGGCTTGGAGAAGCCGGCGAACAGGCTAGCGGAGAGGAACGTGATGAGCTCCACGCACACCGATTTGGCCATCACTGCAATAGCTCCCTTCGGTGTGTTCCCTTCTGTGGCTATAACGCACCGGGCGGCAGAGAAGAGGCTTGTAGACAACTCCCGGTGGAGGCGGTTCATAACCTGGGACATACAATCATCCCCTCCGAAGCCCCAACTCGGCTGTCTTTGACAGAGGCCATCTACCTTGATGAGGTAGGCATTGAGCGTCTCGAGGGCGCTCCTCAAAATGGCCCAGTCCAACGTGGGAGGCGAGATCGAGAAGTGGCTGAAGATCTCCCTCACCTGGAGAGTATTCAAGGCAAACGTCGCTGCCGGGATATTTCGGGCATAAGGCAACACATCGCGGGAAGCATTGACACACGCGAGGATGATATCCTTTGCCGTCGCCTTGTTCACGGACACCACATACTCGATCCGAGTCTGAGAAATGCCTTGGCTATCCTCCTCGGACAAGGCTAGATATTGTTGCTGAGCGTCAGAGGCCGCCGTCTCGAACTGATTCATCAGCTGTCGGAAGATGTTGCATTGCCACTGGTGGAACACCCTGAAGACACCATCATCGTCTTCGGTCGACACGACATATCTGGCCAACTGATTCCACGCACGCAAATTAACAATGCATGCGTCCTTGTGTGTGTCCGCGGGCCTGATAAGCGCCTCTATGAGATGCACGTCTGGCCGGAGATCCCGTGGCGCTGCCCAGAACAGCGTACAAAGCAGGTCGTGGTGGTTCCGCAATGAGGCGAGGTCGTGAGAATGCAACGGCTGCTCCTTGAGGTAGTATCGGCTATGGTTGGGTATTATTCTCGCAATCAGATTGCGAATCTCGTTGGTGGCCTCGCGATCCCTCAGTCTTTTGATGGTCAACGCCACGAACTTGAGGAAGATGTGGAAGCAACGGTCTTCCCGTTCTACCACTAGCGCCGGATTGCCGGCGAGCTCGTCGAGGAACCGCGGCGATTTGTATGCCTCCTCGTTTCGTAGATGTGACAGGTGCTGCGAGCCAAAGAAGTCAAAAATGGCGCCGATAATGCCACGACAATTGGACCATCCCCACTCTCGAGCCAGGTAGTGGCACCGGCTGATGAGAGCACGACAATAGTCGTTAAAGCCCGCCGCTTGCCGGTGGTTCAGTTTGTACAGCTCGAACACCCGCTTAATCAAGCGCTGAGGTAGACTCCAGCCGTCCATTGACACGAGCCGTCTGATGCCAGGCACGACCACCCCTTGGCTGTCAAACTCGCGAAGGGGGAGAAGCGTGAACATGGTCTTCCACAGTTTCTCCATGGTTTCTAAGTGTGTCTCCGAGCCGAGGTTCTGGGGAATCATAACGGAATTGACGACATCCCAAAAGCCTGACCTCGGGATGCTCGCTATCTCGAGCACTCTCATGAGAACCACCCAGGTGTGTACAACAACCTGGCTTGGTCGAACTCCCCTTTGGCGATAGGGAAGCTGACGGGAGTCTTCGAGGAATGTTCGCACATCATCCGTTCCGTTACTGAGCAGTGCACCAGCGGTTATCCTTGATACTCTGATCAATAAATCTTCCATCGGCATCCGTACATCGACAAGAGCGGGAGACTTGCGACATATATGGCTGCAGGTAAAAACCACGACCAACATCCGGCAAAGAACGTCAATAGTGCCCGTCTCGGCACGGGTTTCAAAGGGATGCTTGTTATTCTTGAATCTCTCGAGGAAGCCCTTCATCGTCTCGAGGATTCGGTAGGCGAACGACTGCTCTGCGCTTGGATCTGGGAGGCTCATAGAATCCTGGATATAGCTGAGAACGAAGTTGGACGCCTGCAGGGCGGTGGCGACGTGGGGTGAATCTGGGGTATCATGGTCTCCGGGGAGATGGTCGGAAAGCCAATCGATCAGTATCCCCAACTCTGACGACACCTGTTCATCCCAAGGGCCCCATCGAAGGGGTTTGCCGTCAAGCGTGAAAGAGACCCGCGGACGGGGAAGTGAGAGCCTCTCATTGTCCCAGTTATCGGTCGCTTTGTCGATGCGCCCGGAGCCCAGTAGAGTCGACTGATGGAAGAAAACGTCCGAGTCCAGGGGGAAGATTTCAAAGTGATGAGTGTATTGGATTCCAAACGGACTTAGCCCGCTAAGCTTATTTGCTTCTGGCAAAGGCTCTGCGGTTTCAACCGAGTTGCCGACCGAGGGCGTCGTGGGCGCCGGTAGTGGCTCGTCAGCGACTGAGAATTGAGGAGCTGAGACGTCGACCGGCTTCGGTTTGAAGTTCTTCCGGAACTTGGATTTTGGCCTCTTGTGGGACGACGGCACATTACGCGCATCACGCGCAGTTGGTTCTGTTGTGCTCGGTTGTATGTGGTCCGCGGGAGGCGGCGAAGGTGTCCGTGGAGTTCTGTATTCCCGGCGGGCACTGCCATCCGCTGAGGGTGTGGTAGACTGCCGTCCTCGCAGTGAATTCCTCCAAAGACTGTCAAGTGCCCTTTTCTTAGTATGGAAGGAATGTCTGGCCAGCTCGGTGCTTGTTGTCTCGAGTTGAGCAGGTCGGAAAAGGGGCCGGTCAGGACGGGCTAACGGCGTTTCCCCATGACATTGCGGCGGTAACGGGGTCGTCGAAGGATTCTCCCCCTCCGATGCTTCGTACGTAACTCGCCCACCGGTGCTCACTTGCTTCACGAGTTTTCTCTGCTTCGTTATCGGCCATTGTTTAGCAGCAGCCTTAACTGGCCGAGGTGCGGACGATACTCGGTTGTTTGTTTTGGGTGTTCGGGGCTTAGCGTCGGGTGCCAGGCGAGCTTTGAGGTGACCCCCTTTCCACTTCTGCAAGACTGTGTTGACTTCGACATTGTCCCATCGCGTGGCCATCTGGAAGATCTTCTTGGATGGGCTAGATCTCCCCATGTCAACACGTTGCCTGGCTGAGCGCGCTGCCACCTTGAGGAATTTGGGCGCATCTGGCTCGATAACGTCAAGAATACTCAACCGTGGTACTGGAACTCGCTTCTGTCGGTTGCCCCTGTTGCGTGTCGACTTCGGCTGACCAGTGCGTTTACTGCGCTTGGGCTTACCCCCCGACTGCCCGGTAGCTTGGGGCGGCTTGCCATCGGAGCCTGGAAAATGGGACGTGATCTTCGGTTGGGTAGCATGAAGGGCTGGGCGGCTCGTGGGTTTCATGCGCTTGGCAGGCCTCGGCTTTCCCGAGCCAGAAGACTGCCGCTTCTTCGTTGGGAGCATCGGGTCAACCCGATTGTCCTCAATTGCGGACGAGTCACCATCGTCGTCGTCCGTCTCGATAACTAGAGTTCGTTGAAGCATCGGTGGTGGGCCATCGTTAATCGGGGGAAGCACTTCATCAAGTGAATCCTCATCCTCATCTTGGAAAACCTCGAGCCCCGTAGACGGCGCAGTCCCGCCAGAGATTCTGCGCCGAGCAAGCCCCTTCCGCCGGCGCTCGGGCGAGTCAATGGTATTACGACTTGGATCTGATTCTCGCCGAGCTCTGTTTCCATCCGTCTCGTCAAGTCGTAGATATGATGGAGGAAGCACGCCACGCAATCTTCTTGCAGCTCTTTTGATGGCCGCGGAATCTCTGAGTTCCGGCTCTGGTTCAGCATCCGTCGACTCGTCTTCAGAACCACTGTCTAATTCCGCAGTCAGGTCAACCGGCGCAGCATGCAGATTCCCCGGCTCTCGGCCGGATTCGTGCACTGAAGGCGATGGACCAAGCGGACGTGAGTCTTCTTGTACCTTCGAAGGCGATGGTGGTGAAAGAGACATGTCGTCGGGAAAGATGAGCCTTGGGAGTAGAGGCGTTGGGCGCTGTTGATGGGATGATGGACTGGGACGGGAAGGCGTAGAACGACGAACGCCTTCTAGTGCGCTGTTCTTCTGATGGTCGTCGGTTTGACGAGATTTTAACCTTTTATGCCGTGAAGAGAAAGTCAACGGGGTTTTGCGTTTGTTCGACTTCGATGAGGGCTGAGCGATTGGCTCTTTGACGAGCTCTTCGAGGGGTGGGAATTCATCATGGTGCGCGTCTCCGTCCACGCTGGTACGTTCGGTCTCTGCACTGCCAAGTATACTGCTTGGACCTCCTCGGTGTTGAGGGAGGGATGCCGTCGGTGTTGATGGCAGCGAGGGCCTCTGGACGTCCCAGTCATCGAATTGCGTGTCTGGCTGGATCTCGTCCGATAGATTCAGCAGAGGGTCATGGATACTCTCTTGTGTTTCATCATCAACATCGCCGTTCTCCTGACTGTCGTCCTGGAACTCTTTCTCTTGGGAGTCCTCCTCCGCTGCGCGTCTCCGGGCGCTCGATTCGGGATTCGCCTCAAATCTAAGTGGCTTCAAGCCATGAGATTTGAATGTGTTGGAATACCGCGCATTCTCCAGGGCGTATGGGTGCTCCTGTATGGGCTTTCGAGGGCGGAATGTCCTCACGCGGGGTGCAGAATCTTCAGGGTGCTCGACCAGGCTCGGGGTAACGCTGGGAGCTCTGTCGTGGGTTGGATTATCCAAGGGACTTCGAGTACCAAAGGTCAACGGTATGGACAGTCCATCATCCTCATCTTCCTGTTGCTGACGCTCAAGACCTCCAGGTCCCTCTCCGACGCCGCGGTCCGTGTCTTCCAGTGGAGGGGCGGCCGCTGTCTCCGATGCCGGTTCGGGCCCCGCCGGCGGTTGGGGCTCGGACCTCGTGGGCGGTTCAGTCTGGAGCCTCGTGGGAGGTTCAGGCTTGGACCTCGCTGGTTTTTCGGGCTCATATCTCGTGAGCGGGTTGGGCTTCGACCTCGCTGGCGGTTGGCGCTTCGTCTTCGCTGATGGTCTTGGCTTGAACCTCGCGGGCGGTTCGTCATCATTGGCGAGCGGATCAGGGGAGAACTGCCGGGCACTGGTCTTCGCTAGCCTAACCTTCCGCGGTTCCGGTGTTTGAGGACTTCCGGGATCTGAAGACAGGTCCGACGGAGGATCCGACAAGGGAGACGACAATAACGTGAAATACGGCTCCCTCGTCGGCGTACTCGGCCGTGTAGGGTCCGTCGTAGGAGGCCCGATATTCCGCTCTAGGGAAGAAGCCGGTATACTCCATACATCCCGCGCCGTAGATGAGAACGTGGGGCCGACATCTTTGGTGGATTTGCTGGCGGGCAAAGGAGGCAGCTCGAGCTGGTCGTCGTCATCGTCGTTATCGTAGGCAGACTCGTCCTCGGAATCCGGAACTTCGCCCCGCTCCTTCCACGTTGCCATTGGCGCCGAAGTAGATCATCTGGACCTATTAGTCTTGAATGGGTCCATTATAGCACTGCTTATCGAGCAGGGCAGTCTTGAGCTTCGATCTCGCTGCGGGTATCCGGGATGCAGCTCCCTTTGGCGGTGGGGTCCTACAAGACGCGTCGCGGTTGGGATATCGCGTCGCCACGTGACCCTTGATTGGCCGTCCACCGTGGGAGCTCTCGGGGGTGTCGATTTAGAGGATGAAGCTTGGCACGTACAGTGTCCAGAGAATGGCACAGGGACTCGGTTTCACGTGATATAATTCCGAGGATCGGAGATCGAGCTACCATATCGATTGACAGCACTCCATCGTCTCCACGGCTCTCGCGGATGCTATTGTCGCGACGAGATCCCCCTACTCTTCGCTTTAGAGTCCCTTCCCGTGCCCCGCCAAACGTTCGCCCTCAGCCACATACCGGAAGCCACCACCATGCAGCTCGCGCGCTACGTGCCAGTCCTCCTCACCGTCGTGGCCGGAGTAGCAGTCGGTCAGTACCTCCAGTCCCATCCCACCTGCATATTCCTCCAACTAACGAGCAATAGCCAATTACACGTTTAAACCACTCTTGGAAGACGCCGACCGCCGGAGGCGAGAATCACAGATGAAGGACATGGCCCAGCCTGAGCCTCAGAAGAAGGACGGGAAATGATTCCCACTTGCACGTGCTGAAACTCTGCTCAACACCGTTATCAGTATCCGCCGGTCGGGAAACCACGGGCATCGGACAACCCGGGTCATCATTGGCTCGACCCCGAAACCAGAAAACTGGAGTAGCTCGCGGTTCGCGCCAGACCGCGATTCAGAGCTCCCCACCACAATCGTCACCACAGCTTTCATCCTGGTAAACTATGAAAGTGGCAGCTACAATGCGAGCTGTTTGGAACTTTCAGATGTACACATCATATAGTTAGATATTCGGCCCACCAGCCTCGTCGGTGATATTGGGCCCGGCCGATGCCACATGTAATTGGGGATCTCATCCACACATCAGCGGTGTAATTCCTACATAATACCCCAAGGAAGAAATTAATAGTATTACCAAGAGCACGCTCATCGAAAACAGCCCATGAGTATCAGGAGCTCCCGACCCGGTTATGGCCGGGAGCTCCCCATATATGGTCACGTGATTACCTTAGTCACCCGCCCTGACGCCTTTTCGCCTCGGCCGGGCGGGCAACGCCAATCAGAGAGCCACTATTAAATCATACGATAGCCCAGCTGGAGAAAAAACCCTCGTAGCAAAGCCAATTCGCCCCTAGGAAGCTCCTCCATCACGGCACGTCACCCCTCCTTCCCGCCAAGTCACTCAATTGGACCCAACTCCGCTCCTCCCGCTCCTCGAACCCCGGACAACGAAGAACCGAAAAACGCACAACACAATTGCCCACGATGCTCCGTACGCAGGCCGCCGCGAAAATCGCCCGCCAGGCGCTGGCGCGAACCCACACCCAGGTCCGGGGTAACGCCACCCGCGCGCTGTCGAACCCGACGCTCAACAACATCGAGAAGAGGTGGGAGTCGATGCCGCTGCAGGAGCAGGCGGAGCTCTGGATGTCGCTGAGGGACCGGATGAAGGGGAGCTGGAAGGAGCTGACGGTGCAGGAGAAGAAGGCTGGTGGGTCTTTTCCCTTTTTCCTTTGCTCCCTGATCCGGGCGTCTTTTGGCCGCCCGACGCAGCCGGCGTCGCTACTCAATTGCCCGGGATGATGGAAGCCAGGGGCAATTGGTTGCCGGCGATGGTTTGGGCGTCAATTGGCTGGAGTTGTCACGGCAAGCAAATGTTTTGCCTCGGATATACCGCGCCATTTGGATCCCGAGCTATCACGAGCGCTAACCCGACCTCTCAGCCTACTGGATCGCCTTCGGCCCCCACGGCCCCCGTGCTCTCGACCCCCCCGGTGAGAGCAAGAGCCTCTTCTTCCACACCGTCCTCGTCCTCACCGCCACCCTCGGCCTCTTCGCCGTCATCCGCTCGTTCGGTGGCAAGGCCCCCGAGTCCATGACCCAGGAGTGGCAGGAGCAGTCCAACGAGTACCTCAAGGTACGTTCCTTCTCCCCTCAGCCCACATCAAACGACAGCCTTGCTAACCAGCATCTCCCACCAGGAACAACGATCCGAGCCTCTCACCGGTTACTCCTCGGAGATCTACAAGGGCCCCGGCATGGTCCAGTCTCCCCCCAAGGGCGCTTAAGCTCAAGCTCGGTCGCCCGACACGCCGTATCCATCATATCACTAGTTATATTTTTCCGTCTCCAGCTTTCCCGCCGTCTTTCTTTTCCTTTGTCCATAGAGCAAAGAGGAGCATTGGTCGGAAACCTTTTCGGGAAAGCAACTCCGCACCTTCCCCTTGGCCACCGTGTAAAAAAAGAGTCTTTAGCCATCCTAGAAGAGCCACCGTGTTTATTGAGCGGAGGTGTGACAATCGAAGCAGCTTTTGTAAACCAACTTGCCCGGAAGGTGGTTTAGGATATGGGGTGATGTTACATGAGGTTCCATTGGACATCGTAGACAAATACTGGTGTTTGAAATCATCATTCATGCAGATATACTATGTCCTAGAGTACAGCCACTGTCAAGCGGTGTCATCTTCCCTTCCCCTCAGGCACCGCTCTCCCCCGCCTGCCTAAACTGCTCAAGGGGGCCAGGATGCCCCTCCGGGCGCTCTTCCCCATCATCTTCCCTCATCCGCCTCTCGAGCTCGAACTTCCCGTCCTTGCCCCAATACGGCGCCTTCTCCGTCCCCTTTACCGCTGCTTCCGTGATGAGAACATACGACATCGGCGCGTCAAAGATGGGCTCGGCAAGCACCCTCTCCATCTCCATCTTCAGACCTCGCGCGCCAGTCTTGGACTCCCTTGCGCGCTCGGCGATCGCGTAGAGGGCTTTTTGGGTGAAGTGGAGATGCGAGGGGTACGTCTCGAATAGGGCAGTGTACTGCGCCACAAGGCTATTCCGGGGCTCGGTAAGGATTCGGTAGAGGTCGTCGAGGGAAAGGGGGCTGAGCGCGCAGATGTTGTGGACACGGCCGATGAGCTCCGGTATGAAGCCGAAGGACTGAAGGTCCGTGGGCGTCGTGAGGTCGAGGGGGGTAAACGCGGACGATACGCCGTTCTGCGTGTTCTGATGAGGGAGATGGGAGTACATTTCGATGGGTAGGGCGTTTTCAGATGTCGAGAGTGTCGTTGGCGGACGGAGCTCGGAACCGAATCCCATGGACGGTTTCGCGACACGGCGAACGACAACCTTGTCCAGGCCCACGAACGCTCCGCAGAAGACGAAGAGGATATTTCGCGTATCGACTACATATTGCTCGGGCCTTCCGGGAGGGGAAGGAGGCGGGCTAGCCGCGTGAGACGAGGTTGGGCCGGCGGAGTTGTAGTTCGAGGTTAACGGGCTCGATGCACGCGAGGCTTTGCTGTCCTTTATGGTAACGGTGACCTTGGTGCCTTCAACCAGTTTCAGCAGGGCCTGCTGAACGCCCTCTCCTCCGACATCTCTGCCGTTCGTGGTTTCTCGGCGAGCTATCTTGTCAAATTCGTCGAGGACTACTATTCCGCGCTGGGCGAGCTCGACGTTGTGGTTCGCTTCGACTAACAAACGCTCTATGCAGGTCTCGACGTCTTGTCCGATGTATCCGGCTTGAGTAAAGGAGTTACAGTCGGATATCGTGAAAGGCACATTCAGCATCTTGCTCAGGGTTCTATTTAGCAGCACGTTAGCACGCGCTCCTTTCGACTGACGAGAGCTGACGAGTTAATAGGAGGGATGGAACTTGCTCTAGGATATAAGTTTTGCCAACACCAGTCGGGCCTATCAGCAGGATATTGCTTTTGTCGATCTTGACGTGCTCCGGGATACCCTTATCCTCCGCCGCGATCCCGCCGAGGGATTCGAAGATGTTGCTGTCGACGGCCGGATGGTCCGTAGAGGTCGTGGTACCGGAGGCCATGGCACCAGAGTTATTGTAGTCGTCGACGTAGTAGCGCTGAAAGACGGAGTCGGACTGCTCGTCATCGACGGGATGGCCATCTCGCGCAGCCCGCTGCCGCTGTATCTTGGCCCTCGCTTTCCTATCCGCGAGCTCCTCGTACTGGCGACGCCTGACGGCCTGGTAGTGATTGAACATGGTCGCACATATCGACTTCTTTGCTCGGTCTTGACCAACTACGTAATCGTCGACTCGCTTCTTGAGGTCCCGGGGGTAGAATTGGGGCACCCCGTAGTTGGCCTTGTTCATGAACATGGGCCCGCGGCCCGAGTCCTGGTTGGGGTCATAGCTGGAGGTGAAGCCGGAGGAGAAGTCTTCGGTGCGCCGGTGAGACGTTCGGGTCACGGAGAACGAGATGTTGCGGATGCGCGCGGGGTGTTTGAGGACGCTCGGGGAAGTGGCGGCGAGCGGTCTAGTGAGCGGGGGCATGGTGGAGGCGGAGCGATACGATGGGGAGAGATCCTCCGCCGGAATTCATCAACGCATTCGATTCAGAGGAAGAGTGTGTTCGACTTGAAGGACGTAACGGTCAAGGCATGTCTCCAGCGCAGAACGGGGGCTTGTTGTTGTTCCGGCGCCGAGGCGTTAGGACAGTTGAGGTCGGATCTCGTGGTTACCTATGACGGAGCACTGGGATGGTGCGATAACGGAAGGGGCGGTGGTGCTAGTGGCCGTGTCATAGTGGGGTAGCTTCCACATCAAGGTGCTAGCGCCGAGTCTCTCCAGGCTCCAGGCGGGTCCTACTGTACTTCGCGCCGACATAGCTGCCATCCATGAACCTTGCGGCGTTTTTACCTGCATATGGCTCCATCGGGAAGCTCCTTATCGTCTCGCCACGGCCGGGAGTCTGGTCCCGCGCATTTCGAGCATGTCTCCAGACCCCAACAAACTGATATTACTGTGATACATGCATCCCATGCTAGACACGGCCACCGTATTTCCGGTTCTGTAGTACAATGCCACTCCCCATTTCTCGGACGTATCGGATTATCCCGACCCTTTTGGCTACCATTACCGTCCATTGATCGAGACTATCTCGATTAAATGGCACCCTGCACTCTCGGCAGCAGAAGCAGGTTCATAATTTCGATGCGTGTCCATTATTGGTGTCCGTCTTTGCACGGCAACGCCGGTGGCGACATCCGATCGGTCCAATTGAGGATGTTGGGTCGCCCATGCAAAGAAAACCTCCTAGCCGAGTTCCATTGAGCTCCCGGTTTCGACCTGACGTGCATGATACGAGCTTCCTGCAGCTAGAATAACTGTGCCTGTTGTATTGTGACATGCCCTCGCCTGTCGCGTCGCTTGCTCACCGGTGTGGGATGCACCTGCCCCGCGGATGTAAACGTCATGCAACCGAGAAGGTTGCCTCTGAGGGGCAAAAGCAGATGTTCCTTCTACTTGTACATCTCAGGACATGGAAACCAACGGCCGACCAAGTCTCAGTCCGTATCACAAAAAAAAAATCTCAATTTTAGTTTCGGTCTCCATCCTTCTCCCAGCTTGTTTCCATCCAGCCGGGTCCTGCTATTTTGTTAGAGCTCCCAAAGCTCCGAAGCTGCTTATAACAAGCCTGCCGTCTTCCCGCCCTCGCATCGCTGCCGTTCCCGCACTCGTCTGATTGTTCCCAACGTCTTCCGCCACATCCCAAATAGACTCGCGCGACGCAATCGTTCCGAGGACAGGCACCAGAATCCACAGTCGCTCATTTCGAAACCAGCTTCGTACCCATCATATCTTCTCGTCAAGATGGACACCCGCGTCGAACAGTCCGCCAACACCCTCTCCGCGAGTGCCACTGCCCCTAATGGGTACCCCAAGGATGGCTCAGGTATGCCAATGTCTGCTGATGGCAAACACGTCTCCATACTCACCATATATACAAAGGTGCTGTCAAGCTAGACCCATGGCTATCCCCTTTCGAAGGTGTTCTGAAGCGGCGCTTTTCGACGGCTCAAAGGTGGATTGAGCGCCTCGAAAAGACGGAAGGGGGCCTCGACAAATTCTCAAAGGTAGGGTGAATTTACTAGGAACCGGGATTGCCTCCATGGGAACACTGAGCAGTGGAACTCTTTGTTGACATTTGCGATCCATCTAGGGCGCAGAGATATTCGGGCTCAACGTCGACGCCGAGAACAACATCACGTACAGAGAATGGGCCCCGAATGCCACCGAAGCCTATCTCATCGGCGACTTCAGTAAGCGTCGAGGCTTGCTCGCTGACCGAGGTATATACTTACGATATCTGCAGACAACTGGGACCGACAGACCCATCCGATGAAGAAGAATGAGTTCGGGGTTTTTGAAATCGTTGTGCCGGCCAAGGATGGAAATGTGGCGATTCCCCATCAATCCAAGATCAAGGTGAGTGCATCGCATAATATAAACCGTGGAATATGCCACGCGAACAAGGGCAGTCTCACTTACACACATTAGATTTCACTTACTTTGCCCAATGGTGAGCGGGCGGATCGCCTCCCAGCTTGGATCAAATATGTGACCCAGGACATGTCGGTTTCCCCGGCATATGATGCGGTATTCTGGAATCCTCCGTCGTCCGAGAGGTACCAGTTCAAACATTCGAGGCCGAAGAAGCCCCAGAGCCTTCGAATCTACGAAGCTCATGTGGGCATCTCCTCCCCCGAGCTTCGCGTCACGACTTACAAGGAGTTCACTCGAAGCATGCTCTCGAGAATAAAGGATCTGGGGTACAATGCCATCCAGCTGATGGCTATCATGGAGCACGCCTACTATGCCAGTTTCGGCTATCAGGTCAACAACTTCTTCGCCGCCAGCAGCCGGTATGGCCCGCCGGAAGACCTCAAGGAGTTGGTCGACACCGCCCATAGCATGGGACTCGTTGTTCTCCTCGACGTCGTCCACAGCCATGCGTCCAAGAATGTGCTTGATGGTCTGAACATGTTTGACGGGTCGGATCACCAGTACTTCCATGGCGGCGAGAAAGGCCGCCATGATCTATGGGACAGCCGACTGTTCAATTATGGCAGCCACGAAGTGCTTCGATTCCTGCTCAGCAACTTGAGGTTCTGGATGGATGAATACATGTTCGACGGCTTCCGCTTTGATGGTGTCACCAGCATGCTCTATCTCCATCACGGGATTGGAACGTAAGTATCATTAGGTCCCTCCCAAGGATCGAAGCGACCCCGGTTGAAGGTTACACGTCGGCCAACACTGACGATCATTCCAGGGGATTTTCTGGAGGGTATCATGAGTACTTTGGTGCCGAGGTTGACGAGGAAGGCGTCGCGTACCTGATGCTCGCCAACGAGATGCTTCATCAACTCTACCCCGAATGCATCACCGTCGCAGAGGATGTATCAGGCATGCCCGCTCTTTGCCTCCCACTTTCGCTTGGTGGCGTCGGCTTTGACTACAGGCTTGCTATGGCCATTCCGGACATGTGGATCAAGATCCTCAAGGAGAAGACAGACGAACAATGGGACATGACCGACATCTGCTGGATCCTCACTAACAGGCGCCATGGCGAGAAGACGATCGCATACGCCGAGAGCCACGACCAGGCGTAAGTTTCAGGACTTCCATTTCCGGACGATGTTCCTTCGCTCCGTACATCTGCCAGCCATATACTACGGCATGCTAACTATTGTTAGGCTCGTGGGTGACAAGTCCATCATGATGCACCTCTGTGATGCCGAGCTTTACACCAACATGTCTACCACCACGCCTTTCACGGCCGTCATCGATCGAGGCATGGCGCTGCACAAGATGATCCGCCTGCTCACCCACGGCCTCGGGGGTGAGGGGTATCTCAACTTTGAAGGCAACGAATTTGGCCACCCCGAGTGGCTGGACTTCCCCCGGGAAGGGAACAACAACTCGTACTGGTACGCTCGGCGGCAGTTGAATCTCACGGACGATCCCATGCTTCGTTATCAGTTCCTCAACAACTTTGATCGGAACATGAACAAGTGCGAGGAGAGATACGGATGGCTCCATGCTCCACAGGCATTCATCTCCCTGAAGCATGAGGGAGACAAGGTCATTGTGTTCGAGAGAGCCGGAGTCGTTTTCATCTTCAACTTCCATCCGACGGAGAGCTATGCTGATTACCGCATTGGCATTGAGGTCGAGGGGACGTATCGCTGTGTCCTCGACACGGATGCCAAGGAAGTGGGCGGCTTTAACCGAATTGACGGGAACACTCGATTCTTTACGACTCCGATGGAATGGAACGGGCGGAAGAACTGGACGCACGTTTA
The DNA here is from genome assembly GCA_017657125.1 of Scopulariopsis brevicaulis. Taxonomy (NCBI): domain Eukaryota; kingdom Fungi; phylum Ascomycota; class Sordariomycetes; order Microascales; family Microascaceae; genus Scopulariopsis; species Scopulariopsis brevicaulis. The sequence goes on from JAGFNX010000183.1 coordinate 67,985, forward strand.
TGTCCCCTGCCGGACTGCCATGGTAAGAATCGCTGAAGTGCATTGTGTGTTTCGGACATTAGAACGCTAATCCGGGTCCAGGTCCTCGCCTTGGAGTCCACATTGCCTAACTAGCGCGGAACGCTACTGCGGTGACAATTTGGCTCGCAGCTTCGGGGATCCGGGGCGGTCGGTTTGCGGGCTTGGGGGAGCAAGTAATGGAAGCTGTTCATGGCCGGACGGAAAAGAGGAACACATATCGGACAATACTAGCAGACTTAATACACTTGTCAAGGATGAACCCGACACCATGGTGGGCGACGGAGCATCGCGATGTTTTGTTTTGTTCCAATTCGTGCTCCGGATTTCCTAATTCCCACCCACCCCAAGAACGCTCCCGTCATGAGATCCACTTCACGGGTGGGGACGAATGACGGATGCACGCAGCTCCGACCAGTCTCACACTGTACGCGTGTGTTGAGCTCGGGGACCGGGAAACATCCGGGCCCGGCGAATGCTCGGTAAAAGATTTCGTCCCAAAGCGGTTAAGGCAAGAGAAAATCTCGGCTATACTTCCACGTGACCGCCTCGGGAAAGCTTCTCAACTTGAAAGCGTGGTTTCTGAAGCAAATCTGCTCTCACCCCCCCAAGTCCCTTCGACCATAACGAACCTCCACCTCTCCGCTCCCATCCACATTCGCTCTCGTCATCTGTCAGGATGTTCAAGAGGTAAGTTTGCATCGAGATATAGGGCCCTTGACGATTTTCGGGGTCCATTGGGCCCAATTGGCACTGACGCAAATCTTTTCCCTCGCGCAGCGGCATTTCCTCCATCAGCCGGGCAGCCCGGCCTGCCTTCTCGGCCGTCCCTCGCCGCGCCCTCAGGCCATCCGCTCTCCGCACCACCCGCTGGGCGAGCACTGCCGCCGCCGTCGGCCATGGCAAGATTCACCAGGTGAGTCGGGCTTCCCGCCGTCCGTCCGCGACCGAGTCGGCGGTTATCCGACCTCGGCATTAGGGGACCAATAGCTGACCGTGACAAAACCTGCAGGTCATCGGTGCCGTCGTCGATGGTTCGTACTCGACCCAATTGCCAACACAGGAGCCGCGTCTCCTGCGAATGATTCGGCCTCGTCTAACCTTTTCCAACAGTCAAGTTCGACGATGCCAAGCTCCCTGCCATTCTCAACGCCGTCGAGACCCAGAACAACGACCAGAAGCTGGTGATGGAGGTCGCGGTATGTGTCGCTCAGCCGATGCTGGTGCTTTGCATGATCAATTGAGTTTCGCTAACGTCACCGCAGCAACATCTCGGTGAGAACGTTGTCCGCTGCATTGCCATGGATGGTAAGTCGCTCCAAATTTAGCTCCCCCCCAGCTGCTGGGAAAATAATTTGCTCGGATCGGCGCTGACCCGCGACAGGTACCGAGGGTCTCGTCCGTGGCGCCAAGGCCGTCGACACCGGTGCTCCCATCACCATTCCCGTCGGCCACCCTACGCTCGGCCGTATCATGAACGTCACTGGTGACCCGATTGACGAGCGTGGCCCCATCAAGTCGGACAAGAGGCGCTCTATCCACTGCGACGCCCCCGAGTTCGTCGACCAGTCGACCTCCGCTGAGGTTCTCATCACCGGTATCAAGGTCGTCGATCTGCTCGCGCCCTATGCCCGTGGTGGAAAGATTGGTCTCTTCGGTGGTGCCGGTGTCGGCAAGACCGTGTTCATTCAGGAGCTCATCAACAACATTGCCAAGGCTCACGGTGGTTACTCCGTGTTCACTGGTGTCGGCGAGCGTACCCGTGAGGGTAACGATCTGTACCACGAAATGCAGGAGACCTCGGTCATTCAGCTCGAGGGCGAGTCCAAGGTCGCGCTTGTGTTCGGTCAGATGAACGAGCCCCCCGGTGCCCGTGCCCGTGTCGCCCTTACCGGTCTGACCGTTGCTGAGTACTTCCGTGACGAGGAGGGCCAGGATGGTGAGTACTACCCGATCGGATGATTCCACGATAAATCGGGTGGCTGGTTCTAACGGCAATTAGTGCTTCTCTTCATCGACAACATTTTCCGCTTCACCCAGGCCGGTTCCGAGGTGTCCGCGCTTCTCGGCCGTATCCCCTCTGCCGTCGGTTACCAGCCCACGCTGGCCGTCGACATGGGTGGTATGCAGGAGCGTATTACCACGACGCAGAAGGGCTCGATTACCTCGGTGCAGGCCGTCTACGTACCCGCTGACGATCTTACTGATCCCGCGCCCGCCACCACCTTCGCTCACTTGGACGCCACCACCGTGCTTTCGCGTGGTATCTCCGAGCTGGGTATCTACCCCGCCGTCGACCCCCTCGACTCCAAGTCCCGCATGCTTGACCCCCGTATCGTCGGTGAGGAGCACTACAACGTCGCCACCCGCGTCCAGCAGATGATCCAGGAGTACAAGTCTCTCCAGGACATCATTGCCATTCTTGGTATGGACGAGCTCTCGGAGGCCGACAAGCTCACCGTCGAGCGTGCCCGTAAGATGCAGCGTTTCCTGAGCCAGCCCTTCGCTGTCGCCCAGGTCTTCACTGGTATCGAGGGTCAGCTCGTCGACCTCAAGGACACCATCTCGTCGTTCCAGGCCATCCTCAACGGTGAGGGTGACGCGCTCCCCGAGAACGCCTTCTACATGGTTGGTGACTTCGCGTCGGCCAAGGAGAAGGGTGCCAAGATTCTCGCTGAGCTCGAGGGCAAGGCGTAAGCGGGTGTGTGAGTTGTCGAGTTGAGAGGATAAAGATCTGTCTGTGAAAGGATGTTTAATCGCATCTGGGGGAGATTCTTGGGTTTGAGTAAAGCCTGTGTATAGAAGTTATTTAACGACTTGAGGTCTCCCGCGGGTGTGGAGCTCTTGGCTCAATCGAGGGTTTTTCCTTTGTGAGAGCTGTGTATCAAGATATCAATACGCTTTACTCTATGTTGCTTTCTGTGATGCTGTGACCTGCTCGTAAGTTGACATGCTCAGCATTGAAATCTTCAACCCGGGAAATATCGTATAATGCCCCTAAAGTTTGTAGGTTTTGTTCGGACTCGGCTGATGTAGGGTGCGTCGTGCTACCCTATCTAAGAGGGGAGGGGGACTTTGACAAAGCCCTCTGTCCGCTTACGAGCTTTCATCCATATATACCTACGCGTATCTTTATACCCCTTGTCTTCGGGGACCTGTTGTCCGTTGCTTTCGGGGTCTGGCGAGAACGGGGACGCCAACGAGAAGCTTCCTCTGCGAGACGTTGAGTCTGCCATCCACTTGTACACTCGGAGATGCTCACAAGGTGGGAAGCCCACGATAGACTACTCGTAGCAAGGATAGTCTGGCTTAGAACACTTGGCTCAGTCTGATTTGGCCCAGTGTCGGTTCAGCTCTTCCTGTTATCCTCTAGTGACCGGGTGTCGAGAGACCCGATGGAAGCCAGCGAGCTAATGATCCCATCCATCATTGTAACCGAACTGTCTGAATTCCCGTGTTATATACACTCTCTTGAACATCCCATGTGGCTTGAGTGTCTCTTGCCTTTCCTTCTCACAAGTTTCTTATCCGACAAGACCTTTCCGTGTTAAACGTAGCACCACCTTTTATATCCTGTACCATTCGACACCTCAGCTCTGGGGCTTGTCTAACAGGTTCCGTGCCCACGGTCCCGCGATGAGACAGCTTGTACGAACCATAACCAGCACCCAGGTGACAACGACTACGTCCCTTCGGAACCTGTGGAGGATGACGGCTGACGTGAACGCAGCGTTAAACCACAAGATCCACGCCCTAGCTGGGAGCTGCCATCACAAAAGGACGCTGGACATCCCCGAGTCCGAGTCCGAATCCGAGTCCGAATCCGAGTCCGAGTAGAAGTGAGGAACGAGCAAACGCTGATATCTGGGTTTGACCAGAGAGCCGCGCAACATGGATGCGAGCAGGCGAGAAACTGGCCGGACATCTACACTTGATTCGCGTCCCGCCCGATCCGGTAGTCAAGAGTATATATTGCTCCAAGATTTCCTTTTCTTATTCTGAGGTGAGTCGTGGGTATGTAATACTTTGCATCCCACTAGACATGTATATCCCGAACACCTGTAGACCTAGCTCGCCAAACACCATCGCCAAAAAAAAACAAAACACATGCCACAGATCCAAACCTGGATGATAAGCCCAGCAATACCCTAAACACAAACCTCAAGAGCACGACCCCAACAACCCCTCTACTCCCCCTCACGCGGTACGAGGATTCCCCGGGCCCACCACTCTGACTGGCCCCCGGGCACCGGCACCGGCGGCTCAACACACTCATCCTCAATCCCAATCCACATATTCGACGTCAGATACTTTTCCTTCTCCACAATAACCCCCTCCTCCCACCCCGGATCCCCAAGGACAACCCTCGCCACATCCCTCGGAGCCCGATGCCTCACCGCCGCCCGCGGCACTTTCATCGCGCCCTCCCACTCGCTCCCTAGATACCGCGCGATACCCTCGACCTCACGGTCCGCGATGCCGTTGAGCCACCACAGCCCGTCGAGGATCTTCAGGAAGGGGAGGTAGTGCGCCAGTATGACGAGCGCGCGCGGGAGGCGGCGCTGCGCGGCGGTCACGAAGCGGGCGGGGAGGAAGGTGAACCACGTCACGGCCTGCATGTAGAGTATGGGCCCCATGCCCTTGCGCAGCCCGTGGTGGAGCCCGCCGAGGTAGCGCAGCGTCATGAGGTAGTCCTCGACAAAGGCGAACTCCTCGTCGTCGGGCGGTATAGACGAGACCAAGGCAAGGAGCTCGAGCGGGACGTGTGCCGCCGCGGCGTCAAGGTCGAGGGCCGGCCGGTAGAACAGCTCCATCATGCCCGTCTTGCGGGATGCCCCGGGCGATATGAGGCTTATGACGGTCCCGATGCCGCGCCACACCGTCATCCAGTCGAGGATGTACAGCTCGTTCGCGGCCTCCTCCTTAAACGACTGCGCCGCCACCGCAATGAGTATCAGCGAGCCGGCCAGCAGCCCCGCGTGGTCCCTCGGCTCGTGCCCCTTTTCAATCGCGGCGCGGTACCCGCCGAACGCGCGGGCTCGATACGCCGCCGCGCGCGCGGGGCTGACGTCTTGCCGCGACTGGAGGGTCTGCATGTGGCACGCTGAGACGCACAGGACAATGTCCATGAGGAACGGTGTCTCGAAGGCGCGCCGTGGGATGTCGTACTGTAGTATGTCGCGCGCGCCCGAGGGCTGGCCCCATTCCATTGCGAAGCTCCGGTATGTGAGGGATGTGTACCACCAGAGCAGCTTCATGTCGAGGAGGTCGGTGCCGGCGGGGCGGTAGAGCGGTTCTGTTACGACAGCGACGTCCGTGGCGTCCTGGAAGATTGGAGAGACGGGGCTGTTTCGGGGTAGCGTGGCGGGGGTGAGGGCGGCGGTGGAGGATGACGAGGACGAGGACGAGGACGGGGCGGCGTGCGCGGGCGGCGGGCCCGTGTACGTGCAGGTCTCCTTGCGGAGCACGCAGTTGCGGCAGGAAGGGCGGACCTCGTCGCACTTCACCTTGCGGGCCTTGCAGGCGCGGCATCCCATGCGCGACTTCCTGTGCGGCCGCTTCGCATGGTATGGCTTGCTGGGCTGCTCGTCCCGGGGCGTGGGGTCTTCGTGTTGTATGTACATCGTATCGGTGTAAGTGGGGGAATCTCCCCGGCGTTACTGCCCGGAGTATCACCCTGTGGCAGCAGTTTCCGTCGAGGAAGTGGAGCGAGAATGGTTGCTACTCATTGAGAGGCGAGCTCGAGGAGTGACGAGCGCGGGACGTGGTGCGGCGACGGACCCTGTGAAGTACGTAAACAGGTACGAGAGTCTGGATGGAAAGGGTAAGGATCAATGATGATGCTCCGACCGCTAGCACGGAAATCCAACCCGAAGAATACGACAATGCGGCTGACGAAGGCGATGCGCACCAGACCGCCGACTGCCGAATCATGATCCCAGGCACCAGCCCAGGCTGGACCTCCCAAAGGACCCCCTCCGTTCCGGACAGTGGGAGAGGCAGTGCACGCCAGCAGCCAGTACAGTAGGTTGTAGTGGGGGTTCGCCCTGGCGGGCGATTAGATAATCTTCCCGGCGGAGCTGACATCACTTGACCTCGCGTCGGACTCGCACCAAAACCTACTTCACGTCTGGCGCGCATAGAGTGCGAGGTACGGAACAATGGGGTCGACATTCGAGCCGCCGAGCGAGGATTTTATATCGGCCACCTCGGCGAAGTATCCCTGCCGGGAACCGCAGATCCGCGCCCTCACTACCCTTCTACACGTACGTATCCGCCTCCCATCGCAGTCCGTTGACCGTCGCGAGTGCGCCACGGCCGCCAAACAGCAAGAGAACGCAGACTAACCACCGTACTTCGACGCAGCCCAATGCAGCCCTCTGCAAGAATCTCGTCCTCTACGGCTCGAAAGCAACCGGAAAATCCGCCATAACCCGAACCATCCTCGAGACCCTATCCGAGGAAGACGCTGACGACTTCACCCTCCACCACGCCATCGTCAGCTCTGCGAGATGCATAACGGGCCGCCACCTCTTCGAGACCACGGTCGCCGCCGTGGCCGAGGCGCTGGAGTTCGAGGGCGCGGGGAAGCGGTGCGAGAACTTGGCGCAGCTGGGCGTTGAGCTGGCGAGGATGCTGAGGTACCACCCGCGGCCGGAGGGTTTCCGGTTCGTGCTGGTGTTTGATGGGATCGATACACAGAGGGAGGCGCCGCTCACGCTGCTCCCTGCTCTTGCGAGACTACACGAGACTGTGAGTACTGCTCGTCCATTCGCCCTTACATGCTGCTCAGCCAAACACCCACTAACGAACCTTCAGATCCCTTGCCTGACAACCGTCTTTACCGTCACCTCCCCCACGCCGCTCTTCCTCCGCACAATGACCTCAACACACCTCGAGTTCCCAAACTACAAAAAGCACGAATTCGTCAAGATCCTCGCCCTCGACCCTCCGCCCCCAGTCCCCACCACAACCCCCGCCGAGACCGCCGACCTCTGGACCCGCTTCTGCGGCGCCGTCCACGACTCCCTCGCCAAGTCCGCCTCCCGCACCCTCCCCTCCTTCTGGCACGTCTGCCACGCCCTCTGGCCGCGCTTCGTCGCGCCGATACAAGCCGGGACCCACGCGCCGAAAGAGTTCTCTCGGCTGCTCGTCGCGTCGAGGGTGCACTTCCAGGACGAAGGGCTCCTGAACCCCAGTATAATCCGGGAACCGACAGCGCCAGCCGACACTCGCACTGACGACGCGACGGTGCGGGACAAGGCACCGCAGACGACGCTCACGACCCTCCTCCCCACCACCGCGCGCCTCCTACTCCTAGCCGCCTACCTAGCCTCCTACAACCCCCCCGCAAAGGACTTCACCGTCTTCTCAACCCACGCCGACCGGAAGCGCGGCCGCCGAGGCGTCGCGAAGCCGCGCGCCTCCCGCGCCCGCAACGCCCGCATCCCCCGCAAGCTCCTCGGCGCGCAGACCTTTGTCTTCGAACGCATGACGGCCATATACACGGCCCTGCGCGCCGAGTGGGCCGCCGAGAGGGACATACCCGCGGGGGAGATAGACGCGGACGTGGGGGTTGCGCTGGCGACGCTGGCGAGCTTGAGGCTGGTGGTTAGGGTTGGGCTGGGGGATGTGCTTGATCGGGGGGCGAGGTGGAGGGTTAACGCGGGTTTGGAGGCCGTTAGGGGCGTTGGGAGGAGCTTGGGGGTTGAGGTTGAGGATTGGCTTGTTGAGTGATTTGCTCTTTAACAGTATGGTGTTTCTGGGCGGGTGGTGTTTTGGCTGTTTATGCAATGGGGTTATAGAGTCCATGTACGAATTACAACGAGAACTAATAGAAGCCGTCACGGCAATATATACATACATACTACATCCGCAATACAAGTAAGAACCTTGAAAATAGGCATTTAATTCAGCAATCGCGCCCAAAACATCCGGATCGTAATGCCCACATCGCCCCATCCTACTCTCTGAGCCGCAGTGGCGGAAAGAAACGCCTCCCGTAGACTTCGTACAGCGGAACCATCTACCTCTATAACTTCCCGGCCAAGCATATCAGTACATGCCCATTTCCCCTTTCTCGGGTGCTCTCCCTCCAGGCCTATCACCGAGTATGTAAAAAAAAACACACAAAGGCCCAAGTAAGCCCATAATACATTCGTTCGTGAAAAATGAACATTATCAACATGGCCCCCAAACAAGGCCCCAAAAAACATGCATAGCGCAGGAAGATGGAAGAGAAGAGAAGGGCACTATTGGACGCCTATCGCCTTATCGACGGCAAGCCACGTATCCTCCTGCTTCGTCCTCGGCGGAAGCGGCGCGTTGCTCAGCCCCCTAGGCCTCGCCCCGCGGGCCCCGTCCTCCCTCTTCCCGCCGTCGCCGTTCACAGCGTGGCCGTTGGCATACTGCACGTGCGACGGCGCAGCCGCGGACGCAGCCCCGGGCAGCGGCGGCGCGTTCCCGCCCGAGACCGGCAGCACGGGCCCCGAGCCCCTCGACTCGGTCATCATCCTCGCGCGGCGGTCGGCCTTGTTGCTCGCGTTGGAGCGGTCGTAGAGGTACAGCCCTATGAAAGTGAGGAAGATGCCCACGCCCTGGATGTACGTCGTCGGGCTGCGGAACCAGAGGAGCGTGACGGAGATGACGAAGACGCGTTTGAGAAGCGAGGCGACGGAGTACGTGACGGGCGAGACGAGGGAGAGGAGCACGAAGGCGAGTATGTTCTGCCCGAAGTGGAAGGTGCCGTTGAAGACGAACTCCAGCATTAGCCGCCCGTGGTCGAGCGACTCGGCCCGGTCGGAGAGGTCGATGGACCCGTCGTGGAGGAAGTCGCGCAGCATCGTCACGCCGTCGGTCCAGAACCAGATGGGGAACGTGAGGACGAACGCGAGGCCCGACGAGTAGCACAGCAGCGTCAGCTTGTCGAGTTTCCTCGACTTGGCGCCCAGCCCCTCCGCCTCGGCGAGCGCCGCCTCGTTGAACAGCCTCTTCGAGAAGATGTTCTGTGTGACGAAGATGAGCGCCGCGAGGAGCGCGTAGAAGACGCCGAGGAGCTGACCGTCGAAGCTGTGGTTCCCCGAGCACGCGAGCATGACGCCCAGCGTCAGGGGTATGAGAGACATGTACGTCGAGGAGGGGTACCGGATGTCGAAGATGAGGCGGTAGGCCAGGACGGTGAAGAGCGGCGAGAGACCCTTGATGGTGTGGACGAGGGAGACGGGGATCTTGGACGTCGCGTTGGAGCTGAGGAGGTGGCCGCCGATCTGGAAGAGGGCGAGGGGCATCGTGGTCCGGATCACCTCGACCGAGGGGGGCCGGACGGGGTGCCGGAGGGCGGGTATGCTGGCGCGGACGGCGGGGAACGTGGAGGCCAGCCACGAGCAGAACATGCAGTACGACGAGACAAAGGCGAATTGTATGATGGTCAGGGTCGCGGGCTTGCCGAGGGTGTTGAGAATGGATTTCGACGAGGTATTCGTGAGAACGGACGAGGCGTACCACAGCACGCAGAGAACCTGGGTACACAATGTCAGTATTCCGTCATGTCCGGAAGGGGGAAGCGTATGGGGAAGTGCCACTCCGGCGCAACGTACTATAAGCCTCCCGGACACCGGCGCCTTCAAGGCGTCGGTAATCTCATGGACATTCTGGCTAACGCTCCCATTGCGCGTCCGGATCGTCCTAATCGCCTGGCTCAGGCTCTTCTGCCTCCCGTGCCCGCCGCCCCTGGGCGGCCCGCCCGGCGCCGGCAACCGCCAGTTGTTGGATTCCCGCCGGGGCAGCCACTTTTGCGACGCGCTGTCGTTGTCCGGGTACTCGGGCAGCGGGTCAAGGTCGGGGAACTTCTCCAGGCCGTTCGCGGCGGCCCCGTTGGTGTCGTTGTACGACTTTACGCGGCCGAGCGGGGGGAGCCGGTCGGCGCCGGAGGAGGTCGAGTGCGGCATGGTTTTCTTTCGAATTCGCGGTTGCGCGTGGCTATCTTCTCTCTCCCGGGGGAATGTCCGGCTCGTCCGAGGATGTTCAGGTTCGTAGTGGTGGCGTTATCGAGGGGCAGATCGTATCGTCATGTCGCATTAAAGTAGAAGTCCGCGTCCCAAAAAAGGAAAAAAGTTAATCGTCAGGAAGAGGAACAGCGAGCGAAAGACAAAGGTCAATTCGTATGTTGAGCGAACGGATAGACGAGTTTCCAATGCCTACGTCAACTGGCTTGCGCTTGTCGTCCGAGAGAGGGTGGGGGGTGTGAGAGACGGGGTTCGGACGGAGAGAAGGCGAGCTGCGATGGCCAGTTTATCAGAGACAAAGGTGGTCCCAGACAGGGAAGCGAGGTGCGGCATTGCGCCAGAGAGTCTCCGTAGATTACGTTGCCAAGCCACGTGTACCTCGAGGCCCGCTGGGTACGGTGTGTTGCCCGTGCAATAGCGCGCAATAGCGCGTAATTTTAGCAGCAATGCGGTGGGGGCACTGCTGTCCTGCGCACCAACCAGCGCCCCGGACTGCCGACACGCCCGGTGTAATGCTCGGTCGGGGGTATTGCACGCAAAGCCACTGGCCCGCCCGGCAGGTGGCGAGCGGGACAAAGGTTTCTCCACCGCCGGGAAATTTGCGAAGCTGCGATAACCCGCTGGAGCAAGGCTGAACCGCCACGACGAGACAGACACGCCTGACGCCACCACGCAGCGACAACACGCGCGACGAACCAGCTGAATCTCGATATACCCGACCGAACGCGAAGCTCCGTCGACGGATACGGAACCACCAAGAACAGCCGCTGCGGACCACCCCATGGGCCGCTAATCCCCCCCCCGGAACCCGTCGAGGCGAGTTATGCCACCGAAAGTCCCGGACCCTAAGCGATTCGCCGTGCGCGTCATCATCGCCTACACCCTCATCCAGATCGTCGCTCCGCCCAGAAAGTACCTGCCGAGCATCTCATCATGGCGACCCAAAAATTAACAAAGAATCAACTGCGGCGCGCCAAGAAGAAGGAGCAGAAGAAGGCCAAGGCCGATGAGCCCAGCAAGCAGGAGTCCGAGCCCGTCGCTGACGGGGAGGAGGCCGGGGCGAATGGCGCCGCGGAGGAGAAGAAGCCCGAGACCGACGCCGATGTGAAGAAGGACGATGACGACTACGCCGCCGCCGCTGACTTCGACGCGGCCGACGACCCCTCGCTCGAATACTTCAGAGACGTTTTCCAGAAATTCGGCGCCACCTCGACGGGAGAGGACGAGGCGGAGAAGGAAGCGAACGCGGGGAACAAGGGAGAGGTCTTTTACGAAGAGGACGAGGTGCCCAGCGAAGACGAGGAGGCGGTACCAAAGCTGTCCAAGAAGAAGCGGAAGCAGCTCACCAAGCTCTCGATCGCGGAGCTAAAGGCCCTCGTCGGCAACCCCGAGGTCGTCGAGTGGCACGACGTCTCGGCCTCGGACCCGCGCCTCCTCGTGCAGATCAAGGCCCAGCGCAACGTCGTGCCCGTGCCGGCCCACTGGTCCCTGAAGCGCGAGTACCTCTCGTCCAAGCGCGGCATCGAGAAGCCCGCCTTCCGGCTCCCGCAGTTCATCGCCGAGACGGGCATCACCGAGATGCGCGACGCCGTCCTCGACAAGCAGAAGGAGCAGTCGCTCAAGGAGAAGCAGCGCGAGCGCGTGGCCCCCAAGATGGGGCGCCTCGACATCGACTACCAGAAGCTCTACGACGCCTTCTTCCGCTTCCAGACCAAGCCCGAGCTCACGCGTTTCGGCGAGGTCTACTATGAGGGCAAGGAGGCCGAGGTGGACTTTAAGCACTTCCGGACGGGCGACCTCAGCGAGTCGGCAAAGGAGGCCCTGGGCATGCCGCCGGGGGCACCGCCGCCGTGGCTCATTAACCAGCAGCGCTTCGGCCCGCCGCCGTCGTACCCGACGCTCAAGATCCCCGGCCTGAACGCGCCTCCGCCGCCGGGCGGCTCGTGGGGCTTCCACCCCGGCGGCTGGGGGAAGCCCCCGGTCGACGAGTTCAACCGGCCCCTCTTCGGCGGCGACGTCTTTGGCCTCGCGGGCCCCGGTGGTCAGCCCGGTGCGCAGCCGGCGCAGCCTGCGCAGACGCAGTTCGCTCAGGAGGAGCCCGTCGACCGCACGCTCTGGGGCGAGCTCCAGCCGCGCGAGGAGTCCGAGGAGGAAGAGTCAGATGAAGAGGAAGAGTCTGACGAGGAAGAGGAGGAGGTCCCCGGCGGCGGGCTCGAGACGCCCTCAGGTCTGGAGACGCCCTCTGGCATGGTCAGCTCCGTGCCGACGGAGTACCCCACGGGCGTAGAGTCCGCGGCGGGCGAGATGGACCTCCGTAAGGCGCGACGCGGCACCGACACGGAGGAGCCGGCGCACCCGCGCACGGCGCACACCATCGTCCCCGAGGCGGCCTCCCGCGGCGTCGAGGGCTTCTTCGGCAGCGAGCGGACCTACGACCTGTCGTCCGCCCGGGGCCAGATGCCCGTCCTGGGCCGAGAGGACGAGACGCGGAAGCGCAAGAAGCCGGGCGACGTGGACGTGTCTCTGGACCTGGACGCCGAGGGCGGGGTCAGCAAGGACGAAGTGAAGAGGCGGTACGAGGAGGGGAGGAAGGAGCAGGGTCCCGGGGCGCAGTGGTCGTATGAGGAGGATCTGCAGGACATGATTGCGCAGGAGTCGAGGAAGAAGCAGCGGGTTGACGAGAAAAGGGCCGAGAGGAGGCGGGAGAATAAGTACAAGTTCTGAGTGTGCTGGATTGTAGGTTGTTAGGGAGTTCCTTGCTTTGGATTTCTTGTGTTTGGGCGGGATGGGGGTTGTAATAGTATGGTCTAGGGGCAATATCACGGGGTCATGACCGTCGTTTCGTTGCCTTCAATGTTGTCTATTTCTCGGCTGGGTTTCCTGAAGCTCTTCGTGCTTGAAACCAACGATCAAGTCCACCCGAATCCGCCTATCCCCTATACCGTTCGTACCGGCAACGAAGCCCGCGTATGCCATAAGCCTCCCATTGGCAGGAAGCTCTACATTTGGATCTATACCGTAGCCCGCCTCAACTTTTGCAAGATGAAATTCGAGACTCACCGTGGTCCAGGGGCAGGGACGACGTGTGAAGTACCCGTATGCCGTCGTGTTATTACCCCATGTGTTGACGGCACGGGAGTGCGGGATATCCTGCCATTTCTGGCCCGATACCATGCCACACAGGCCACACAAAACCTGGAGTGTGAGGCCGGATAAGTTAAACATTTAAAAGCGCCCAGGGTCCTGTTATTTCCCCCGCCAACAACTGATATCCGTCAAGTCCGACCAAACGCCAAACCCAAAAAGCTACCCTTCAACCAACTTAAGACAAACGGCACCGGGTCACCCGCCACACTCCCCGTATTATGTAAGAACACCTGCAGGCGAAACCTTCCCCGTTCATAACTCCGCTCCTTTTTATGCACTGGGTCCTCTCTTCTTCCGTCGCTTATTATGCCTTGTCTCCTGGAAAGTGCATGTGTTGATTGGTACTTTTCCGCGCCGTGGGCCGAGACGCTTTTTGAACGGCAGCTCTCGTCCGAGAGGACTTTGAGTGGACCTACTTGCGGAACTAGGGCTGGTCTCGCAGTTCTACTTCTACGTGGGAGTTTGGTGGTTTGCTTGCTTGTTTATTGGTGTTTATAGGTTGTTGGAATGCCAACCTTATTCCCCTGCAGTTCTTCTGGCTGGATCCTGTCGAGCACCTCCGGTATCTCTCAACGGAGTTTCGATTCCCTTTGGAATTAGTGATAGACCACCGCCCTACTGCATCTATAGCCACGGAGAGCATACCCTCGATTGTCTAGTAGCATTATGGGGAGGGTCAGTCAAATAACGCGCCGAGCTTCCATAACCCTCGTAGATGCCGACATGTCCCCAACAAACGCGCCAAAAGCCGAGATAAAAATAGGTCTTGATGCTGCTTAGACTGGGTTAAAAGCACTGCAAGACGCACCCGCCGGATGACGATAGCACTTCGCTCACAGGGTTCGGCTGGATTGCAACTATGGCTCATTATCTATCGTCCGTACCAAAGCACGCGGCTGCAGTTTACAAGCCACCGCTCAAACACCTCGACCATCTAGTAGTTCTTTTTATATGAACCCAGGGTAGATGGCCTAATATATGCTTCAAACAGGCGGGATTCCGCGTGGGGGCCCTGGGAGGCTACTGAAATCAACATGGTTACTGGTACGCATTAGACGATGACCACCTGGAATGGTGTATCTGTATCTTTCTAATGTAGAACTTCCCAGGTCTGTCAGTATTTTGCCTCGTGCTAGCAGGACGTAGCTCTATGAAGGAGACTTTAACAGAAGAACGGTAACAGGCTTGCGTCCACCCATATATCCTCCATGTGGCGCTTGTTCCGTCTTTGATAAACGCATACGGGGGTTACCGGAAAGTTGGTAGGCAGGACGGTCTCGTCAGCAGGGCCTCACCGTCGAAGAAACAAACGAAAAGAGGGAGGATACAAAAACGAGAGCGACGGTGACGATAGTGTAGAGGTGCTACATGGGATTTACTGCCATATATAGCTTTTACTTTATCCGTCATCTACGGGGTTAAAATGTATGCAATGATATTCCGGATTGTGTAATGTGCAGCTTCAGCCAACACGCCCCTAGACCTCTTCCGGGTTCCAGCGAACAAGCCGCGCAGAGGAATGAGCCGTGTTGTTGGCACCTGACCACCCTTTGAGGAGCGGGGTTTCGACCATAGTTGCAACAGGGGCAGCTGCGCCTATTTTTTCTTGTTCATCCCTTTTGTTCAGGGCAGAGCGGCGGCATCATACCCATTAGGCCGAGGCCAAAATGGATACAGGGACATTCCGCGACTATCCTGGCCTGGGTTGTGAGATAAAAAGGCTCCTCTTGGCATCCGGGATTGGAAGAGATGACGGGCACGGTTTACGAGCTTCTTAGCCTTGTCTACTAGAGCGCGAGGACCCGGCGCCGAAGAAGAAAAATACATACCGGTCCACTCCCCCAAAAACAAACCTATGTGACGCCCAACAAGCGATAACACAGCGGTAGGATAAGTCTACCTAATACCAAGGAACGCGCGCAGTTGCTGTATCAGGACGCATGGGCATCTCAGGGGATATATCTGGCGTGACTCCCCTACACGCCTTTCCAGGACATGGCCAACAGCCCCCGAGACACTTTCGAAATGTGACGCCGGATATTGAACAGATATACGAGCTGTTATTCCATCTTTCCCCCCTCCACGTCGATACCGACTATGGCTCAGCTAAGAAGCAGTTCCACCACCTCTAGTAACAAATGAGAAGAACCGGATCGCTATTGGGTCACTCTCAGCGCTTATAAGCTTGACTTGGACTGGTGCGAGCTTGATAACACTCGCCAAGAGTATCGATCACGGACGCCTCGTTTATATGGCCTCGCTCTCTGATATACTGAGGATGGCTGCTGGTTCCAAGACATGAGGTCATCCGCACGCAAGGAGAATCCGACGACGATGACCAGCGACAGGAAGCGTACGTTGCAATAGAAGATTACAAGCTTGCCCTTCGCCCTGAAGATACGGCCACGTCGAAGGACCGCGCGAATAGCCATTGGAAGAAAAGCCAACTGTATAGAGTCGGTCGCACGGACAAAGACTACGCCGCCTTTGACGCGGGACACAGCTTCGACCTCGGAGCAAAAGGGAAACGCAAGGCAACATGCGTCTATTCTCGGGGCAATGTGCTCCTCCTGATCATCTTGTCCACGATGACGCCGAGCTTACTCTCCAAAAAAACAAGAGCTCCGAAGATCAAAGGAGCATTTTACAAGCTTTGGCGAAATGCTGTCGTTTCCGTGAAGGAGAGGCGCTATGCCAGTTTTACACATATGAACCCCCCTCGACACCCTGTAAAGTCCGAGTTTTGGTAAAACGAGCCCCGAGAAAAGCTTTCCCACAGCCAGCATTGAGATCTCCGAGTCAGCTTAGAGTCCGGAAAACCATCTCACTTAGAAAAGCACATCCTCGCAGCTCATTCATTCCCCTCAATGCCGCTAGAAGCCAGGGACTTTATAGACGGTATTTCCCGAGGCTCTGTTTTCTCATTTCCCGTTCTCACTCACACCCAAGGATATCACAGAACAGCTCTGAGCAACATTACCCTCGAGCCCACAACATCACTCCACACCACCACACAGCCGATTCCAACAACACACGTGCAATGCGATTAATCCATTGAGATCAAACCGCAAAAATCACTACCAAAACCAAGGGAAAACCCCGCGAAACAAGCAAAGGAAGAGCAAAAACAACACAACGATCCCAACAACAAAAAAAGGAAGAAACCCCAAAACCCCACTTCGCAAACCTCCATGACCACCCGAGTTCCATCCACCTCCCGTATGTATAATATAGACGTAGTTACCTGCTCCGCGCCCTCTATCCACGGAATCCCAAATTCCTCCCTCACTCGTATTTACCCGCGAGACATCCCCAACGCCTGTCCACCGTGACCCCCTCGATGGCACCTCCGCCTTCCCGGCGTCCGCGGAACCCTGATCTTCACCATCAGGCTCCGACTCCTGAAAAAGCGCGGCACTCGCGGCTCGCGGCTCACGTACAGCCGCAGACCAAACGCACGCTATGCGGTGACGGGCGAGACGCCCCGGCGCGAGCGCGTCTCCCCTTCCGGCGCGCAGTCGTCGCAGAGCCAGTCGTCAGCCAGGGGGTCCATCCTTACGGTGTCGCGTATGCATGAGAGGTGGAAGTGGCGGTTGCAGGACTTTTGCTCGCCGCCGTCTGTTAGCGCTGGTTTTATGGGAGACGTCTCTTGATTAGGACTTACCTTGTTTGAGCAGACGAGTATGCACACAATCGTCGCCGCTGCCTGCCCGCACACCTCGCAATTCTCCACTCTCCTCCCCGCCTGCCAGTCGCCAGGATCCGCACCCTCCTCGCCGTCGACTTCCATTATCGCACTCGTCGCTTCCCTCGCCTCCCCAATAATTTCTAGCACCTCCTCCATCGTGCTCTGCTCCAGAACCCCCCGGAGCTGCAAACTCGCGACGTGCTTCAAAAACTCCTCCATCCGCTGCCCCGACGCAACGAGCCACGGCGCCTTCTCTCGCGTGTAATCCACAAACATGCCCGAGAAATATACCTCGGACGATAAGCCCCTGGGAAGACTGAATGCGTCCCACGCGGAAATGTACTCGCGTTCTGGCGAGGGAATGTCGACGTAGTCAGCAATGTTGTCCCGGTGCAGCTGGATGCGCCACGAGTGGTCCGCCTTGGGCGGCACCAGCTCCGTGCCCGGCTCTAAAAGCGCCCTGCTGACGGAGTCGTACATTGGCTGTCCAGTATTCGGCACCAAAACCTTCGGCTTCTCGCCGCGCCTTCTCGCTGACGTTCTTTGCCTCTGACAAGCGTTAGTAAACCCGGCCACTTAGGAGACGCAAATCTCATAGCAGCCACGCGCAACGGGGCACTGTTTAGCATGCACTTACAGGCTGCGCCGACCTCAGAGGCACCACCTCCTCCTCCCTCTCCCTTTCGGCCCCCTTCTGCCTCACAATCTGATCGATATTAATCCCCTCCGCGGACCTCGTAAACTGGAACTCCTCCGGCGGCGTCGAGTACCGCTCATAGTTATGCGTAACCCGGAACTGATGCACCCCGTTCACAGAGCGCAAATCGTACTTGTACTCCGGGTGTCCTAGCGCCAGGTGCGTCCTCAAGAACTTGATGGACCTGTGCGGTTGCCCGCACGCGATGCACCGGTACGAGTCCAGCGTCACCATCTCCTCGGGCAGCAGGTACGAGACGTGCCCATCGTCGCGGGACCGCGACTTCTTGGCCTTGCCGTGGGCCTTGTCGGTCAGCTGCTTGAGGTTGTACACCGTAGTGTTGGCGCGCGTCCGGAGCGCCCTGTTGGGCGTCGTCTCGGGGTCGAACTCGTCGTCCATGTCCCGGGTGCCGTCGCCGTTGACCATGTCTTCTGGCGTGATGAAGCCGTTTTGGCGGACGGCGGGGAGGACGGCGAGGTCGCCCCCGCCTCCTACGGTGATGGAGTGCATCATGCCCTCGGGCGTCGCGTGGAGGTCCTCCAGGCCCGTTGACCACCGCGCGTCAATGTCCGCGGCGAATTCGGTGGTTAGGAGCCTCTCACGGGTGTATTGGTGCAGGAAGAGATCCGCGGACTCGCGGCGCTTTTCAAAGAGGTTATTCAGACACGCGAGGAGGACCCATCTCCTGGTGCCCTGGTTATTGAGCTCCGCAGGGATGGAGCACTCGAGCGGGGGCCACTCGCCGTCGTCGCCGGCATACAGCTCGACATCAAGCCGATAGTTATCGGCGAGGCCGCGCGTGTTGTCCTCCCTGATGACCCTCAGGCTCTTCTCGGGGATGAGGAACGGC
Organism: Scopulariopsis brevicaulis; assembly: GCA_017657125.1. NCBI lineage: Eukaryota > Fungi > Ascomycota > Sordariomycetes > Microascales > Microascaceae > Scopulariopsis > Scopulariopsis brevicaulis. Next base: position 86,389 of record JAGFNX010000183.1, read on the forward strand.
TTGTCGAGGTGCACCCTCGCCACACGGCTCCCAAAGGAGCTTGTGAAGGTCCGGATAGTGCATTCTTGCGTCATACAGCACACCACCGGCGGCATATGGGCGCTCAGAGGCGAGCTATCTAGTATCGTGATCTTGCACGAGGCCCTGGTGGAGACCGAGTCGTGCGGGTGAGCCGGCCCGTCAACGTTGATGAGCGTCCGGCTCTGCTTCAGCCTCCTCTCGGAATCTTTGTGGGCGAGCTTGACGACGTTGACGCGCAGCGAGCGGGGCGCGTGAGGCGGGCTATTAGGAAGCGCGTTTTTGGCGGGGGCGCCGGCCGGCTCGGGGGTGACGTCCCGCGCCAGCTTGGGGCGCTTCGAGGGCCGGTCCTCGTGGCCGTGGTCCACGCCATTGACGCCCTCGGCGGCGCGCGAGATGCCCTGGCTCCAGTTCCGGGTGAGAAATGGCAGGCGCCGCCTGGGCGGAGTCGACAGAGTCATGATGGGAGGCGCCGGAGAAAATAGGATAGCGCGCTGGGTGAGTTGTGATGGTGCACATAGTATTACCAGGCGGGGGCGGAGTGAGAGAAGAGGCGGTCGTAGCCAGGCCGTGGTCAAATCGCAGCTTCCATGTGGGGAAGAGCGACCGGAGTAGATGCGTCTCCCAGTTCACCACCCTCGCCCTCTCCTGGCCTCGCGAAGGAGCTGAGTCGTCGTTAGAAAAGGCTCACAATCGTGATGAATGACGCGCTACTGGGGTTGAAAAAAAAAACGAACAAAACTCTTGAGGAAATGTGGCGCAATCAGTACGTGTAAATATGATGCCCTGAGCCAGGGCGCCTGTGAAAAAAGATGGACGGAGATGCCTAGGTGTCTAGGTGTGAGTGACGGTGGGACGCGGATGAGTGGAAGGGGTGAGAAAATTATGAACAGAGGCCCTTGAGCAAACAAGCCAGATTGAGATGACGGAATAGAGGGGATGGCAACTGATGAATGCAGGGATTAAAGGGGCAATCAGAGACGGGGGCGAGATGGGCCGGAAACCCAGGATGATGCAGGAGGGAGGAAGTGCCCATGTTAGTACAAGGGAAATGGTGCATGTGTGAGGCTCTCCTGTCCGTCGCCCTGCCCGGCACGTATATAGCCCGCTCTCCTCTTGAGGAAACCCGGGGTATGGCGTGTGGCGGAAACTTAGAGACGCGGCAGAAAGGAACAGGTCATCGAGTCCTCGGCGTCGCGTGAGACACGTAGAAAATCAAGCTCAAAACTCATACCTTGATGCGGGCCGTTGCGGCGCATGTGTTGGCGATATCACCTCTCGCCGTCGGCTTGGCTGTGGGACAACTAGAGAAGAAGCAGACGCGTACAGGATTGTTCCCCAGCGAGGATCAACAAGTGCGGAATATGGAGATGGGCACGCGCCCGCGGTTTTGCGTCTGGAGCCCGTCCAATGGGAGTTGGGTGGGTCAGCGACCTGTGCTACCCGTATATGCATACTCGCTGTAGATGCATACAATTGGAGCCGCGATGGGGGAACTATAGCATCAGCCAAAAGCAATATATGGAAAGACCGCAAAGTCAACTATTATTTAGTTTAGTAGATCCGTCGTGACAGCTTTCTTGTGTCCACTGATGATGCTCGGGCCCGAAGTGCGCTTCCCACTTGAATGTCAATGGCGCGTCTTATATAGATTACAGCCATTATAAGTCGCGGCTAGAGCTTGGTGTTCAAAGAATGCATGGCGCGGATGCACCTTCCCGGGTATATAGTTGGTAGGTCTCGACAAGAAGCATCCGTGGCGGCATTGGCGTGGGCAATACACCTCGCCCGGGCCGAAATTTCGGATGGCATTTTGGATGACATAGAGACATGGACGGGGTATACATGTAAGCATTAGATGGTTCTGTCGCAGCTCTTACTCCTGTGGTTTGGCTTAATGCTTGCAGCACACGCCCAGTCCCATTTGAAATACTGAGCGACTACCCAGAGTACAGACGAACTTCGTCCAAGCTGTTGGGACGATTTGCGGTCGTCTCAGGGTCTCCCCAATTGACCAAAGTGACTTGAAGGTCAGCGTCACGTGGATGTAGCCCCTGTTGACCAATAGAATTACGGAAGTGAGGAAGCGATAGACCCACAATATCTTCGTGGCAGGCATTCTGCCCGTCTTCCCGCATCGCGGTCCACCACACCCCACCTCCGTCCTCCCACCGGCCTGCCCCTCCATCAAGCCCCTACCCGGACCGAATCTCGGCCGGCACTCATCGTCGGACTGCGTCGGTGCATGGCCCGCTCCTTCCTTGCGTCTCCGCATACCTCCGGCCTTCTTTCTGCCGCCGCGATTCCCACCTCGCCATACGATCTTTTTGCAGACCGGATGATCCCCGTCCCTTTGCGCATCCATCCCGTTTCTGCGCCGAACCTCTGCGCCGTAGTTCAGTTTTGAGCCGGCTGCAGCCGCCCCTCGCAAAGACCGGTATATCCGTCATCTTCACCAATTATCGCCAACCAAACACACCCAGGCCGTCATGGCCTCCGCCAACTCACAGAACGGGGCCACGAGGTCATCAGCCCGCATCCGCGTCCTCACAAGTCGAGAGGTGCAGTCGCGATTCCTGAACTCGTCCACCGGAGACCGGCCTCGAACTCGCGCCGAAAAGGCCGCCTTGGCTGCTGCGGGTCCGCGAAACGGGACACTGCTCGATCACTTCTCGATTACTAAGCCGACATCTGGCGCGAGGTGCGTCACCAAGCTAAACGCTGGTGGGGGTGTGAACGACGACGTCAGCCACACCTTGGACACCGCCGACAACGACACCGCCATGTCTGCAGCTGGTTCACTCGGCATTGCGACAAGCGGCAGGGCGAAGCGAAAGTCCGACGCGAGGAATCGGGGGACGTTGACGAAAAAGCGGCGGCCGAATGCGAATTCCCGAGCGCAGCGCCAATCCTCTACCGCCGCCGCATGCGACGCGGAACACAAGGCTACTTCGGACTGGCTCACCCCGGCGCTGCAAATATGCTGGCCAGAGATATTCCGGGCCGCCGCCACAGACGCGGACGGCGTGAAGCAGGGCTGGCTGCTGCAGGCGGCCACCGTCTGCGGAGGGCTTGCCGAGTTCGCCATTGATGCGCTCTACGACAACCCGGAGATCACGTCGGACAAGAAGATGCGAAAGTTCACCGCCGCTCTGCAGCGTACTGACACGCGATTCTACTACCGCGGCAAGGTCCGGTCGCTTCATCTCGGCCCCGAGTTCATCCCAAAGCTTCCCGCGCTGGGAGCGTTGATACGTTGTCTTCCTCGGCTTCAACACTTTTCTATTGATTACGAACTCGACCTGCCGCCTTATCGCGACCTTGAGACGGCGGGTCCAAAGACCGACCCAGTTTTTTGGACCGTCTTTGACGACCGTAAACACTCACGGCCCGGCATGGTTGAGTCGCCAAGCCCATTGCTCTCCTGGAAGTGGTCAGGGACCCTCCTGGGCGACTTCTTGTTGGATAGCAAAGACATCATGATCCTGCACACCATCGGGCCCATGCGCGACCTGAAGAAGCTGCATCTGGTCAACCTCCCCCATCTGAGCTATGAACCGGAGAAAAGCTTGCGCTGGAGTGACCCGTCGTACGTCAACCCGTCGTGGGGCGTGACCGCTTCGCAACTGCCGGATATCGAGGTGCCCCTACCAGACCTCCAGGGGCCGCTCGTTCCGGAAGACGAACGGGATAACTACACAGTCGTTGACAGCCTCGTCTTTGGGCAGTGCGGAGGAATCATTAATACGCTTCAGCACCTCGAGCATCTGGTGCTCGAGGCCAGTGCGGTGGTTGAGAGGCCGCTTTTGATGGCCCTTCCCGAACGGCTGAAGCACCTGGAGATAAAGCACTGCTGGAACCTTTATACCAACAGCCTCGAGGATTACCTGGCCGCGAGTGGAAGAAACCTCCAGACCCTAATCCTCAATCACAACTCGGCTCTAGAGCTCGATTTCTTAACCCGACTCAGCTGGAGCTGCCCTAATCTGGAAAAGCTCGTAATCAACATGTCCTTCTACAAGGATCCGGACTCGAAAACGGCAGGACCGCTCTTCGACGAGGCGCTGGGAGAGGGCCAGGTGCCTAGCTGGCCGTCGTCGCTTCGGCACATTGAGCTGGTGCACGTGCGGCCCTGGAAGGCCGAGGTCGCGGTCATGCTCTTCCAGTCGCTGATCGACTCGGCGCGTGACCTGCCGAACCTGCGGTACCTCGTCATCAAGTGCATGCTCGATCTCGACTGGCGCAAGCGCGCAGAGCTGCGCGGCGAGTGGGCTGGTCGTCTCCGGGAGGTATTCCTCCGGCCGGCCGGTGAACCTCCCGCGGCGATCTCTCTAGGGTTAACCCCCGCCGCCAAAGTAGCTGCCGGTGACGCGGATACGAGGCGTGAGGCGCCGGTGGGCCCTCCTACTCGGCGAAGCGGGCGGATTTCCGCAAAACATACGTCGCCGCCCCGGAGCAGCCGCCCCAAGCGAACTTCGTACGCAGAACTCTCCAGCGACCCCGAGGACGACGCCGACGAGTCCTCCGACGGCGGCGACGATCCAGACAAGAAGGAACCCCGGGCTGGGATCCCGGGCGACCAGTTCGTACAGGGCCTTTGCGAGTGCGTCGAGCTGACAATTGAGAACCACAAGCTCGCCGAGGTGCAGTTCGACATGGACGACTTTGTGGACGCCTTCTCGGACTCGGAGGGGAGCGACTCTGACTTTTCTAGCTGAGAGGTCTGGGGCCCGCCTAATGCAGACGGCCGCGGCTTTTTCTCTTTTCCTTGTGTCTTGATGGTACTCGACTTTGTTTCTTCTCTTGTGTCACAGGGTGGTGTTCGGGCGTATACTGGCTACAGACCCATTTTGTTACAACAATCTTCTCGTATCTGGCCTGCGGCGTCGTTTTTAATGATTTGCGGAGACGGGGTGTTGTGTTTGAGACGCTCGGTATAATATAGTTAGAGGGAAACGGCAAAGGCGTTGGCTATTTGTATGACCAAGGGACCAGGAAAGGAATCAGGGACCAGGAATCGGCGTCAGGATCAGGACCTGTTTTTCTTTCCTTATTTTTGTAAGATATTTTGTCGAGGAAGGGCTTTGAGGTCTTTGCTGGCTTGGAAGGGCGGGATGGCGCTGGCTATTTTGCATCATCACGGAATCGAGGATCGGCGTCAGGATTCGGAATATGGCCTCTTCGCCGTTCTGTAAACATCCTGTCGGGGTAGAAAACTTTGCTGGTGTGGCGACGTGGAATACAAATATCCTTATTCTCCAGGCCTCGGCTAGCTACGAGAAAGCGTGGGGGATTGCAATATAATCTCTGGACGTCGACTCGTCAGACGGGGACCGGATGGAACGCGTTTTCCGGCTCCCGGGAGAGGGCGGGTGTGTGATTGCGGCATGCAATAGTTTGTTTTTCGCGTATATGCATATCGCGGTGCGCGGTTTCGCGTCGGGCCGGGGTGGCGAGATGATTTTGCATGATGGTAATTTCTGAATTTCAGGGCCTCGGCAGGGATCATGCGGTAGGAAGAGAGGATGGGAGATGAGGGCGGGGAATCTCTCGGTTTATTCGCCGTGGACTGGCGGAACTGGCGGGCTTGGAGGAATGGGAGACGATGGGGGCAAAGCGTGTAGGGATTGAAGGGCGCAGTGGAAGGAAGGGGATGTGTGTTGTAGACACGGGTTTGTCCCGTGCGTTTGGGAGTTGAGGCCCGGAGCTAAGGGAGCGCGAAAAAAAGAAAGGGGGGGAGGACGGAAAGTCTAAGATTTCATCGTGGTCCTTCTTTGTCGGATCGCGAGCCTTCAATCACAGATCTACATGTGTACACCCATGTCAGATGTAAGGCCGTGCGGTGGAAGACGGGAATCGGAGGTGATGTTGCGGAATGCCCAGCAGTGCCACGCGACGAGCGGGATTGAAACGAAGGCAGCTAGGTGGAACCTAACTGCAGGACGACGAGGATTTAGAAGCGTGGGCTCGTCGTGGTAATGCCGGCTGCATTTGGCGCACTCCACACGAGCACTTCTGTCGGTAGGAATTGGGGGAGATATTGGTGGTAAAATCGATGATACAGTCGGGGTAAAGCCGAGTGATGATTGATTGCGAAACTGATGATAAGTCTCACGGCGTTCTTCGTAGATATAATGCTAGACATCGTGTCTGCTTGTCAAAATAACTGCAGGACATCCAGCGAATGTCATGGCTGGGTTTGTTTGATAAACGGCTTGCGCCAACTCTATGTTCCAACTTCCGTTCTTTCTTTATGCCAGACGGCCTCAAGACAATGAAACGCGTCTAGGGATTCATGTGACGAAAACAGCCCAGGATGTTTCTCAAGTGCACGCTTGACCCACAGGGCAATCGCCTCTACACCCAGAGGAACGTAATCGACAACAAGGTCAAACGGTCCTGTAAGTTGCCGGGTGTGACCGGCCTCATGCCCACGGAGAGATACATCTTACACTCAGGCTCGGGGGAGCCGAATCATAATCGGAAACTCCTGGCCTTGTAGACGATGGAATCGTGCGGACTCCAGAACGGAGATACGCTCACTGGGAATACATACCCTCTTGAACGTGACGCCCTTCAAACGCTGGAGACACGACGTTTCGGCTGGGAGACGGAGTCGAGCTGCAGATTGTGGCACGGCGTTTCCGCCAAATATGCGGAAAAGAGTAGACGTCCATGTGCTGTGTACACATCCGATCGAAAAAGGGACTGTGTCAGTGACATGTGCTCGGAAATGCCACCAAAATACGGAGTGGAGGTAGAGGGACGGCCCGACTTGACGTCCGTTGGAGTCCAAAAGACGAGAAGCCTTGGATTTAGATGGAGTCATTCAGACCATGATAAGTGCCTTGCGAGTGGGGAAGCGACATGGAAGGCAGCTCAAGACAAGAGGCATCGCATCGAGTCCACCTTGGCACGTCCGCCTCCCCGTCTTGTATCTAAAGCGGCATTCTGCATAAAACCATGGGTCTGAAACGGCAGACCACTCCTCCAGCCTTTGACTAGGCCCCTTCTTAACAGGATCAACAGCTACAATACGCCGAGAGCATGCCCACCACGGCCTCAGCGCCCGAGTATCTCTAGCTTCACGTTGTCGCCCATCGTAACAAGCTAGCCTCGTACCCACTCGCTCGCGGGTGACTGCGGCGGAACCCAACTCGCAATGCTCACGTAGGGGTCCGATAAAGGTTCGTTGGATTGTAGGTCAGACGGCATAGATATCCGAGGTCTCGTCCATGAGCCCGTTAACGGGCGGCCGTCTGGTATCTTAGCGAGAGCTGAAGAGCGTCGAAAAGGGAACACGGGCGTACTGGAAGGGTGCGTGTCGCGAAACATGGAAGCCCGCGACGGGGAATGGGGCCAGGAAAGAAGGAAACCCGACTAAGGTAAAGAAAACACAAGATACCGAGATAAGAAAGCGAAACGACAAGAGAAGAGCCATCTTACCATTTTTAACGGCACGGAGGGACCGTAATCTACAACGGTCTCTAAGCATCTCCCACCAGCCTCGTTTCCCCTATATGATGAGCCCCCAATGTTCGATAAGTCACAGGTCGGCATTTATTCCAATTCCACCGTAGACCGTGAGGGCCTTTTGACTCGTAAGCCGGCAAAAGCCGGCAAACGCGTTTGGCGTATCCTAAGCACTATGCAAGCACAACGCGATTCACGGCATACCACAATCCTTCCGGGCCCAAAAACCTCGGCATTCCTCCAGGCTAGCACCAACACTAGTGGGGGATTCAAGGTAAAATGGGAACTTCGCTGAGTGAGACCCGCGGTTGCTCCTCAGTGTGGAGGTTGTTCCCTGTCCTCATTCGCTTTTCATTGCACGTTCCGTCATTCCTTGGGCGGGATGTAGGGGGTTTCGTCGTGGCAAAAGTAACGATTCACATACGGCTACTTATAAACCTAAGCACTGCAGAGTCAATAGAGAAGACCAGGTGTTAGCAGTTCTCGTCCGAGTTGCGGAGCTTTAAACAGACGCCGTTGGCGCACGACACCACATATAAAGACCCTGGGTTTAATCAGTGAAGTGGCGAAACGGAATAGTTTCTTGGAGTTCATGTGGGGTGTAGAGTCCTGTCACAGTAAGACGGTGTCACGAAGAATGTCGACGCATTTCCCTTATCACGTTCTATTCATCTAGTCCTAGTGCGTCTGTCCGATGGTTTAAAGAATGTCTTGAGCGGCTCTATAACACTTGAGTCGATGGGCAGGCATAACGATTATTCTGACAGCCGAGGCCCCGGAGGGTAATCTCGCTATCCTAGGGCCATGGATATATTGAAACACTCCGTTGAGTCTAGATAATAACATCCATAAAAACCACCTCTAGTTTAGTGTTTTTATATATAGCAGCTCTTGGGTCACTTTTGAAGACTGGAAACAATACGTGGGTTCTCTCACTTAACGTCGTGGTATTCTGGCCGTGCAAGTGAAATGTTAAGACGCGAGTGGAGGTATAAGAGCACGCCGCTTGAAATGCGGGTGTTGGTGGGGAGTAGCCATGAAGCGCCGGTGTGGACTAGTGTCGATAAGCTCCTCTAGTAGACCACATGCGACAACAACCATTGCCAATGAGGATCCTCACCATATTTTAACCTGGGATTATGAGATTCCTTATTGATAAGAGAGGATACCGATGTAGACGGTTCAATGCCGTAGAAAAGGGTGTCAGGGTTATGGATTTTGCCGGTGACTCTCACACAGAGATCTACATTGATCCGTTATAGACAGGTATATCCTTCCCCGGGATCAAACTTCCCAAAATAATACGGAAGCCCAATAGAAACGTATGCGATGAAACCCTAGGTTGACTGTGAAGGAGAGTTGGAATCAGTTGGTCCAGCGCCAACAGAAAAGGCAGCTGTCGAGGTCTGCTGATATGGATACGCGTTGTGTACATAAAAGATGGGTACCCAGTGGACAGGCACCGTCTGTGACAGCTTAGTGGGAGAACACTTATAGCAATCATCACCCGTCAAGGCCTCCCTTCTGCCGTCCCACATGTCAGTTTCGGAAAAAGCGAGGGAGCCATGCGTCGTAAAATATCCTTCGGGTTAGGGTTAGACAAACCACAGCTTACCTATTTTATCACGTTGCGTCCCGAAGGCCCGCGGGGTGTTACCGAGCCACAACTATCGACGAACAAACCAGAAAACCTCAGCCCAAAACTCTGAACGTGTATGTGCCTAAGCGTGTAGTAGTTTGAAACATGGATACGGACCGATGTCCGGGTCTGGAAAGTGAGAAGCCAGGCCCACGGTGCTCCACACTCACACGGCGTCGTGATGCCAAGACGAGCGCGCGGATAAGCAGTATGACACGACGCAGCAAGCTTATACACGACCTGACAGAAGTAGTATGGGGGAAACAACGAGATATGACGCTGAATAGCATGGTTTGGCCGTCTCGGCAGGAGACGAGCTGCATTGATACTATTTCTCAACACCTCTGGTATCTCTCAAAGTGCAAGCTCGGCGTGACGCTACTGAGACCAGAGTGAGATATTAAACAGGCTCTGAACTCTTCTATATATCGTCTGGAAATGGAGGTCCGGCAAGAGCAAGCTTGGCAGCGACAAAGACCCGTCTATCTCTCGCCATCCACTTCTTGGCACCTTTGCTGACCTTGCTACCACGGCATCCGGGCAGATGTTGAGTCTAGCTCTCGGAATCCAGTGAGGGTGACGAGAAAACCTATATTAGACACATCCTCGCGCAGGATACCCACGGCGACCCTCCGCGACCGTCCGCGGTCCGTGAAACCCCTTCCGTCCCGTTCCTTCCGACCCATTGTCCTTGTCAAAACCGACATTTACAATATCCTCGTACCTGCTCCACTGTTCCGTATTTCATGAAAACGCCATCGCTTTGATTAGTTTACTCATTACATCCAGTTACGAATAACAGACAGTACCGCTCTGATAGTACCACTTCCGCTATTATGCTCACCACGTGTCCACACAACCACACCCCATCCGCCCAACACCTACCTCAACCACCCACCCTAAAACGCAGCCCCAGACCCATCCCCTGCAAGACTCCTCATACTCTTCTCGCTCAAATCGCTCCTCACCTCCCAGACCTTCGCCTCCCGCCCCAACTTATCCCACCCCTGCAGATTCTTCCCCAGCCTCTCCTGCTTCGCCCGCAGCTCCTCCCTCAGCCTCTCCTCCTCCTCCTTCAGCTTCCGCAGGTGGCCCTCCACCTCGCGCGTCACGCCCGTCGTGCTCGGCGTCAGCGACGGGTCGATTTTGCCGGCGGGGAGGACGGGTGGCATGGTGGACCAGAGAGACTGCGCCATCGTCGGGCGCGCCGGGGCGGGCGGGTTGAATTTCGGCGGGGGGGCGGCCTGGGGCGCTTGGGCCGCGGGGTACCGCGGTCCAGTGGGGATGCTGGGACTCGGCGTCGGCGGGGGCGCAGCATGGCGAGGCGGCACCGGCGACGCCCACGATCCGCGGGTCCCGCGCGGTGTGAACCCTCCCCTCGCGGCCGGGACGTAGCCCCTGGGCCCAGCAGGCGGAACCGACGGACTAGTCGCCCCCGCCCGCGACGGTCCCATGGGCGGCGGCCTCGGCGCGGGAGCCGGTGGCGCCATATTCATGTTCATGTTCCTTGCGGGTCCCGTCGGCGGCGGGCGCAGAGCAGCCGGACCGCGCGGAGGCGACTTTACACTCTGCGGCGTCGGCGGCGGCTCAACAGCAGGTCTCGACGGCTCGCGGGACACCGAGGGCGGGGCGGTGGGCGGCTGCTGTGGCGTCTGCTCTCGGGACTGCTGCTGCGACCTCGCGATACTAGACCCGCGGCGTGGTGACGAGACGCGCGACGCGGGCTGCGAGTAGGGGGCTGGCGCCGGCGACTGCGCCGCGCTCCGCGGCGGACTTGCCCTCACCACAACTGACGGCCTCTCCTCACGTCTCAACGGGCTCCTCGAGCGAGGCCTGTACGAGCCACCCCTAGGCCCCGTCGGCGGCGTCCTCCTAAACGGCGACCTCTCGCGCGGGAAGCGGTCCCTCACGGGCGGCGACCTCGACCGCGGCCTATCGCTGCTTTTCACCGTTAGTCAGACGCGGAACTGCATCGCCCCCGTCACATTCAGGAATATCGCCTACCGTACGTCGTCCCTATCGCGCGTCCGCTCCCGGTCCCTTTCCCGTTCCCTATCCCGGTCCCCGCGCTCCCAGTGCCCGTTATCCCGCCTCTCCCCCCACTCCCTCTCCCTCCGCGGCGACCTCGCGCGCTCCCGCTCCCGCTCCCGCTCGCGGCTTGCGTCCCTGTCCCTATCCGGCGGGCTCCGCACGGGGCTCCTCCTAGCCGGGCTTCTCCGCGGCGAGTAGCGGCGCGGCGGGCTCCGCGAGCGCTCCCTACGCCGCCAGTCGCGGTCGCGCGACCTATCGCGCCGGTACCTATCGGCGCTGCGGGACCGGCGGCGCGGGGACCGCCCGGGCACGTAGCTGTCCGAGGCGGGGAGCGGGGTCCGGGGCCGGGGGCTACGGCGGTCGCGGACGGGGCTGCGGGGGCGGTCTCGGACGTCTCGGACGGGGCTGCGCGGTCGGCGGGGGGGCGAGAGGTCGCGGGAGGTGCCTCCGTTGAAGGGGCGCCAGGACTCGCCCATTCCGTACATCTTTACTTCGCCGTCGTCGTATCTGGAGTGTCAAAGTCAGCAGCTGGTTCACTCTCCCGTCGGCGACACGAGTGTTTGGAAAAGAAGGGGATAAGCGGAAGGGGATATTGACGAACCTCCTGCTCCGGCTCTCCCTTTCTCGATCGCGCTCCCTCTCGCGCTCCCTATCCCTATCCCTCTCCCGATCCCTCTCCCAGTCCCTCTCGCGCTCCCTATCCCTGTCCCTGTCCCGCTCGCGGTCCCTGTCGCGATCCATAACGCCGGCCGGAAGCTCTCGAGACGAAATGTAACTGAAAGACAAGGAAAAGGGTTGATAGAAGATGCCGAGTCGCGGGCGGAGTATCTTCTTCTGGAAAGCGGGGAGTGGATAGAAGGCTCTCGTTGCAGCCCGCGGAATCGGAAGTGTTCGGAAATCGCGTCGAGGTTGTTTGGCGCGAGGCCGTTTGCGGCTGGGTTGGGGACCTCGATGCGAGGCTGGGCCGTAGTGAGCTGCAGGGCGAAAATCGGCGATGGATGACGGGATTGGTCGCTGGCCGAGTGAGACCGTGTTTCTCCGGGGTTGACCCCTGTTGCTCAGATAGGTGTCCAACTGCTGTCACCTGAAGCGCCAAGCAAGCAACTCCCCAGCGTCGTCCGCCTCTCGATACCGAGACTCGCCCGGATGATGGCATGCAAATCGCTCACGCAAGGCCAGTAGAGTACATTACAAACGAAACCCCGAAAATATAAAAGGGAACCCTTAGAAAAACATTATGCGTCCTCGGCGACCGGTATTCGTCAAAAAAGAACCCCACAAAACCGTATACCATTCCCGCTTATACCCCTTTCAGACTCGCCTCCGCCTCCAACACACCCCCGGAGACTCCTCGACCTCCTCCCTCCTCAAAGCCATTAACAAGACCTATCACGCCCTCTCCATCGTCTCATCCTCCGTCGTATCCCCGCTATCCCCCACCCTCTCCAGGATCCACTCCTGCACGTCCTCTGCATGCGCACTCATCATCTTCCCCAAGCCCGACACGCCGCTGTGCAGCACGTGCCCAAACCGCTTCTTGGCCACCCGCCGGCTCAGGTCCGGGTCCCGCCAGCACACGTGGTCGTCGCCGACGTAGACGCGCGAGTTGTTCCTGTACCAACCCGAGAGGTCCGGGTTGATGTCGGACTTTACGGCTTTCAGAGACGCGGTGACGAAGTTGATGATGCCGGAGATCCTCTCTGCGGAGTCTGAGAGGTTTGTTAGTGGGCGTGACTCTGGAGTTGGATAGGCGGACGGGAGGGCCGGAATGAGAGGGTGAGGATGTTGATAGACTCACCTCGGCATGTCAAGAGCGCCTTGACCCCGACATGTGCATTACCGACACCCAGCAGGAAGATCTCGGCGTCCCCGTACAGTTGGATGTAATTGTCCCAGAGGTAGCACATCAGCTCCTGGACTCTAACTTCGAAATTCCGTTCAGCCATCCTAGGGATGAACGGTTCGCTCTCCTGTTGAGCCGATGGTTAGCTCACCGGGCACTCGAGTCGTGATCCGCGCCCTGCGGTGGCCTGTGGGGACTCACATTATTATTGTCCTCGTAAGATGGGACGTTGACGTCCATGACGGCGAACTTGTTCGCCACTGCCCAGTCGATGTATTGGACCACTTCGTCGACCTTGCCACTAGTAAGCTAAAAGCACGAGACACGGGAAACAGGCGGTAGTATACCATGAACGTATTGTGTGAATCCAGGCTGTTGTCAACATCTATCTGGCCGGTGAGCTGTGGCCTGTGAAATGGCTCTCCGTTAGCTTGTACACAAGAAAGACCCCAGGCCAAGTCAAATCAACCCAAGAGCAAGTCGACTTACGGATCGTGGATGATGATCAGGAGCCGAGGAGCCTGGAGTATCCCCGGCGTCACAAGCACCTGGTTCTCAAACGTCTTCACAAGCGAGTCCTTGTGAATATGCAGCGGCGTCATCTTGTGCCTCCTGAGCAGCTTCCTCAGCTGCGACTCCCGGATAACGTCGTCCAGCCTCGTGGCGTTCAGCCCCTGCATGTCCGTCGACCCCAGCACCCCCTGCCGCATGCACTCCCAGTGCGGCGCCTGGTACGCCTGAACCTTTGCCAGCATCCGCAGCGCGTCCTGGCTCACGGCGGGTAGCTCCATGCGCGGCGGGGGCTCCCCCATGAGCGTGTGCGCGACGGCGAGCGCCGACTGCGAGATGGCCTTGAGGTTGTACCCGCCCTCGAGGCACACGACGACCTTCCCGTTTGCGAGCGACATGAGCATGTGCGTCATGTGGGCGTAGCACGCCGGCGTGACGAAGCACCCGCCCAGCTCGTCGCCCTTTGCCGCGTCGAAGCCCGCCGACACGATGACGAGGTCCGGGTCGAACTCCTTGGCGATGGGCATCACGATGCGCTGGAACGCCGCCATATACTCCCCGTCGCCCATGCCCTGGTCGTGCCACCCGATGTTGATATTCTTGCCCAGCCCGGGCCCCGCGCCGCAGTTCTCGATGCCCCCGTCCGGCATGTCCGGGTCGCTGGACCTCCCCGGGTAGAACTCGCCGTTCTGGTACACGTGCAGCGAGATGTACAGCACGTTCGGGTCGTCGTAGAAAATGTCCTGGACCCCGTTGCCGTGGTGCACGTCCCAGTCGAGGATCAGCACCTTGCGGCACTGCTCCGGGTACTCGTCCTGGCAGACGCGCGCGGCGATGGGCACGTTGTTGAAGAAGCAGAAGCCCATGGCGTGGTTGTGCTCGGCGTGGTGGCCCGGGGGGCGGATGACGGCGAAGCCGTTCTTCAGCTGGCCCGTCACGACGTGCTTGGCCACCTCGATGGCGCCGCCTGCCGACAGCGTCGCCGCCAGGAACGACATGGCGCCGACGTAGAGCGAGTCGCGGCCCTGGTCCTTGATCTTAGTGAGGATCCGAAGCTCGTGGTAGCTCATGTGCGAGAGCTTCTCCACCCAGTCGTAGTGGTCGGGGTCATGTGCCTTGCAGATCTCGTCCTTTGTCGCCTCCCGGACGCCCAGGCGGTACATGTACTTGTTTGGCGTGTCCCGGAAGACCCGCGCGACCTCGGCGGGGTCGCCGGTGTATATTAGGCCGGCGTCCTTGAATACGTTGAAGATCTCTTCGATGCGCCGCGGGTCCTCGGGGTGGTGGTCGTTGGGGCTCCAGTCGACGTTTATGTGGAGCTTCATGCGGTCGTCGTAGCAGACCCCCGTCGGCTGCAGAGCGCGGCGCTTCATGGCCCCGGACGGCCTGGGCAGGTGAATGAGCTGCTGGTGGGTGAAGCCCGAGTCAGTGGAGGACTCTGTTGTTCCCTCCCCGTTCGTGCTGGCATCAGGGGGTATGCCATTCATGGGCACATCCTCGCTTGCAGCATGAGGATAGCCTAGAGAGACACCTCCTTGCTCCATGGGTTCGTTCATGGCGTCGCAAAGGAGACCGAGAGGGGGGAGAAGCCTCTGGCTAAATGAGATTCATAAAGCCTGGCGGGCAGTCCCTACAGGGCGGGAGGGAGCCTGTAGGCAGGAGGGGCTGGCGTGGAGACAATAGACGTTGTTGCTCTCAGTCTATCCTTGGAGCGCCACTCCACAGACGTCGTGTATAGTATCTCGTGAAATAGATATCCTGAGGGTAAATTAGCTCAGGTATTCCTTTATCTGAACCTGTTGGGCCTGGCAATAGCTATGAGTGTTGGGGTTTGGCGTGAGGCCGGAGAAGGTGAGCAGAAAGAGCGAGGTAAGATGTTTCATCCTAGTTCGTCTCTGAAGTGGATTCTTTGGATGGCTCATGAGGTAACTGCCTTCCCGCACCTGCGACTCGGCTGTCCGGTCATGCAAGACGCAAGGGGTGAGAGTGAAAGGACGCATGGGAAACTCACACAGAACGCCGTGACAATGGTGAGCGGGTGACAGAAGAGGCGCGCAGCACAGATGATCCAACAAGAACTCTCAAGAGAGCAAGATAAAGAAGTTAGAGACCCGTAAATCTCGATATACCCTCCAAGCCCAGAAGCGATCTCCAAGTGCGCGACTCGCGACTCGCGGCAAGACGATGAGACGATAAGACCCCGAGGCGCAGACCCCAGAACCACGACGACCCGCGGCAGATCCCGCGACTATACCCTTGTGGATCAGATGAGACAAACAAGAGATCGCTGAAAGCGGCGCATGAGGAACCAAGGGCGCGGTGGGTATGCGGAGCGCGGCGAGCGTGGTAGATGGGTGTTGTAAGGTCCAAGTTGGGACGGCCCGCCAGCGTTGTGGCTGAAGACGGCAGATGCCCCGCAAAGCCACACCTCAGCACCCTGTCGCGCTGGGAAGCCCCCCCTCAGCTCACACTACCATCGGAGCCACCTATAAGCGGCCACCACCTAAAAGTCACAGATAAGGACGGAATGATTTCTCCTGAAATCGGGCTTGAGGGTGATCTCTAAATCCGGGGACCAAGGGTTTGCACTAGTTCCCTCGAAGCCATGTGAAATTTCGGGTGGGTTTCTGTCGGATCTTTGCCCAGGGCGAGACGCTCACATGGGGGTGCGTGAGAGGCTGCTGCCACTACTTCAGGTCTCAGCGTCTTCTCCTATTAGTGTGGCTACACAGCGAAACAAGAAACTATATGCCCATCACTTCTATTGACCAAGAGAAGAACACTGCAAGCGGGGCACCAGAACCTGGGTTAGACCTGAGACCATAATAAAGGCGAACAGAACTGAGCAACACGCTCACCAAACCACTTCCAGGATCAACCCACCGCCTCCGCCAGCGCCAACCGATTGCTCGGCCGTGAGTCCGTAGGATACGACCACGCATCACTCCCACTGCCATCGTCCCCGCGCGGATTATACATGGTATACACCCGCACAAGCTTCGCCGGCTCCGGCAGAGACCCATCCCAGCTGCCATCCGAACCCAGACGCTCGAGCTCCTCGTCCCATTCGTCCCCAAAGTCGACGATGCCGCCGGCCATGTCCGTCGGCGCCGGCAGCTTGCCGAGCCAGTGCCTCTCCTGCAGCGCTGACCTGATGGCCGCCTGGATGGACTCCTGGTCGTCGACGAAGCGGGGGTGGCGGAAGCGGATGTCCTCGATCAGCCGCTTCTTAGGGTAGCTGTAGATAGTCTCGAAGTAGTGGACCAGCTCCTTTGGGTTCAGCTTGGTGTACGTGCGGATGATGCGACCGAGCCTGCTTTGATCGTTCCAGCGCACGTCTGCGTCGATCACATCACTGGTCCAGCAGTCCTGAAAAGGCGTCAGTTATACTGCTTGTAAAATCGTAGTGGAGAGAGGGAGAATGAGCGTACCTCAACAAGATTCTGCTCGAGGGTCGGGCATATGTAATGCTGGACAAGATGGAACACCGCTGCGAGGAGATCGAGCATCTCAAGTAGCTCGCTAGTGGCGTACATCCTCATCTGGCAGAGGCGAATGTCGTCCACAAAAGCCGCCGGCTGCCAACTCTGCGGCCGCGGGAGGTCCCCGTGAAAATAAAAGGCATACAGCCACCAGCGGTACAACGCACGGCGGAACCTGTGCTGCTCATGCGGTTCCAAGAACCGACAGTAGGCGGGCTCCTTGATCCAGCGCAGGTGGGGAAAGAGTTCCTCCCATTGCCGGACAACGAGACAAAACTTGAGCAGCGGACCGAGGTCACTTTGGTCGAGAATTACTGTCTGAAGATGGCCCTCGTTGTGACCTGGCCTTCCCGTTTTGTGAACTTGGGCGAAGCCATTCGAGCCTTCCTCGGCCGATACTGGAGGGGAAAAGCCACCTCTAGCCAAGACGGTTAACGCCTTTACCCCCGGGCGCATGAACACGACGCGGCGTGGTTGATAGGTGTAATTCAGGGTGAAGAGGTCTTCGTCTGAAGCCGTGAAGACCTGGAGGAGCTCGTCAAACGGGCTAAACTCGCGCTGCAGAATCGGAAGCACGATGCCGATCTTGTTGGACTGGATGATTTCGTTGAATGACCTGTTAACCTGGGCGAGGTTGAAGACGCTTTCGATATCGAGGTGGTGGCAGATGTCTAGCCGAACCTCGATCGGTAGATTGTCTAGCTGTGCCGGCGCCATTGTAACTGTGGTTCCACTGAGGCTGGTGATTCAGATATTCGGATGAACCTGAGAAAGTGGGTTCCTGGGGAGGCGAAGTGCTCGACGAGGTGATATGCCGAGCGAGATCTGAGGATTACTGGCAGCAATATACAGAACAAACTCCCAAGATCAGTGTTCTGAATAGTCTCGGTTCAGGGATGCTGGGCCAGAGTTAGCTTCTCAGTCCCCGAGAACTAGAATGGTCAACCTACGAGGCAAATTGGGTTAAGATGAAATATGATGGTATAGGTTCTCGCGAGTCACCCAACCAATGTTGGATGGCGGATGATGGAGTGCTTCAACGAAGCGTTGTAAGTTGGACTGTCACCCACGCACGTTAGCTCCCATTGCGTCACAGCCCGGATAGGAGAATAGGACCCACAGCGAAGCTTCCGGGAGTCGAATCGACTAAACGAGCAAACCGCTCACAAGATATCAAGGACCGGGGTCCAGGAGACGTCCCGCCTCCAAATGCACCGAGGCGATCAGCACCCCGACGCGTCTAGACACGCAAAGTTACTTTTCTACCACCCCGGCGTTGGGGCTTGAAAAGAAGGGGGCAACATCGGCCTCGGTGGATGATGAGATGCAGATAGTGTTATGAGACGCCATTATGGCAGCCGCGGCGTTCCCGGATGCCATGACTGGGATATAGAGTTTGACCGTTTTCAGGGCTGGTTAGCTCGATGACGAGTAATGGGAGGAAACGCTCGAGGGGGGATGGGAGCTGAGGCGAGCTATCTGGCTAATACCGTAAGGTGAAACCCCCCGGGGGCGTGCTTAGGTAAGCATACAGGATCGGCAGGTCGCGTCACACGCGACACCGGGCTTACCAGGCAGCCACCCCAGCAGCAAGGGTTATATACAAAACAGAGACAAAGACTATTGCCTTCGGGCATTTGGTCAATTTGCAAAAATACAGAGAAGATTAGCATGGTCCCTGCACAAGGATGACACGCTCAATCAAAGAGAAGCTACCAATTTTTTTGGCGAGTGCTACCCGTTCGATTCCCTATCCTCTCTCTATTTTTGCCTCCTCTGTCACTATCACCAGCGCCCATATCGCCTCTCCTTTAACCCGAAACTGATCACGATTAGTGTTTAATGGGTTTGAAACGCAAAGGTGCCACGCGAAAAAAAAAAAGATACCATTATTGAATGCCTTAACGAGCCCCCTATCCTTACGCGAACAACATCTTCGTATCCAGCTCGTCCCTCGGCTTCGGCACCCCGTCCGCCCGGAGCCCCAGGTCCCTCCTCCTGGCCACCCTCTCCCCCGTCTGCTCCGCCCTCCCAGAGTGCTTCACCAACTTCTGCTTCCTCAGATCCGCACGAACCTGGTTCGGCGACACGAACTGCTTGTTCTCGTAGATCAACGGCCCGCCAAATGACCCCTCCTGTATCACGATGGGCGTCAGCACGAACCGCGGCCCAATCTCCACCAGGCTGATGTCCGTGTCCCTGCCGCCCGCCTTCGTCTTCTTCTGCTTCGCCTTCTCTGCCTCGGCCTCGGCGTCCTCCTCGCCCTCCTTCTGCGTCGCCTCTACCTCGTTGACCTGGTAGTTGCGCACCCAGACCTTGCCGTCGAGGTAGGTGAAGCCCATGACGTGGTCCACGAAGGGCTTGGACTTGCGCGCGCCCTGCGGGACGCCGAACATGTGGAGGAAGAGCTCGCGGATGACCTGGAGGTAGGGGTCTGTGTCGAAGGAGGCGTCGAAGGAGAGGATCGGTCGGGAGCCCTTGAGGCAGTTTCCGGCGAAGTGCAGTTCCTCCATGGTGTGGACTGCGCGAGCACGGGTTAGCGCCGAGTATAGGGGGAAGGGGATGCGCTGGGGATGGCGCAGAGGGTCGGACTCACGGTTCTGAACGTGGAACTTGACCGTGGGACCGTTGGGCACCTTGCTCATGTGCAGATACAGATCCTGGCCTTTCCGCGCCTCGAAGAACATGACATTGTTGCAGTTGTAGAGCTCGGCCAGCTCGTTCAGCTGGTACAGCTTCGACTTGGAATCGAACTTGGAGTCCTTGCGGCCGTGGGGTATCATGGACGCCAAGTCATTCAGAAGATGCCGCTGCCTACGCAACAAGATATCGCGATCAGCACGGGAACGTCGGGCACGCAAGTGACAGCCTCGCGGGGGGAACCTACCTGTACGTGACGCCTCTTGAGGAGAGAATGAGCACGCGCTGCTTATTCTTCCGGACGCCATTCTGGCCCTCGGCCTTGTCGCCGTTGGACTTCGATATCGACTTGTATACAGACGCCATTTTGTGCTGGTGGTTTGGAGAAGAGGTGATACGTGGGGTTGTCGGTGCTGCTTGAGGCGGGATGCCAATTTTTTTGATGGCGGCCGAATCTTTTTTTGGTCGTATTGGGCTGATAAGAGTCTTATCGCACTTGTCGCACAGACCAGGATAAGGGGGTGAGGCTAGTGCCCCGATAGTCCTGTTGAATTTGAAGTCTGAATATTCACGCATTTAAGAATACGCCCGTTCATCTCCCTTCGCCACTTCATGCCCCCTGGGCCTCTTGACCTCGGGACCTTTAGCCTCTGGATCTGGAAAGTCGCCGCCTTTGTTGGAAAATGTCTGAAACACTGGTAGCAAATAGCCTGGCATCGGTATGAAACCCCAGATCCGATAAATGAAAGTTACCGCTGAAGGGGGAATTTCATCCCAGCGCCTTGCTATATTCCCATATGGAAACGAAGCGATGGATCCATCGTGAAGAGCCACGTCATAGCAAAAAGATGCTACATGTTGGGGACCATCGGCTCGCAGTAACAAATGCGAATGGCAGACCTGGTTAGCTTAGAGTTGGGACACTGCTAGGAATTCAAGACATCACGACGAAGGCATGCTGGCAAGGAGACAATTCACCCATGCCAAGGTAACACTGCGCCAGAATGCGACAAGAGGACTCTAGTTGTAGAGACAGAAAAGGAAAAAAGAAAAAAAGGCGCGAATTTATGCACGCCCAAGTATAACAGGGGAATATTGTCATATAAGAAGAATCAGCATCAAGACTCCGTCGAAACGATCCCTAAATGACCATCCGTTGTGCGTTGCTAGCCCTCCCAGTCGCACGCCTAGTTACATGTCCAGACTCGAGATGCCCGCGCATTCGGAAACCCAGCCTACCCGTAACCCGACAAACCACGCAAACAAACAAAAAAGCAATCAGCAGCATCCAGTCTTCTTCCCGGAACCGTCGTCGGCCGGCTTGCTGAGCGAGATGCTGGTCCCCGCGCCGATGGTCGCTTGGGCGCCGTCGCCGCTGTCGAGAGCCTTGCTCGACACGATTCGGTAGATTTCTGGCGGGAGCAGAGCAGTTAGGAATACGAACCATAGAGATAAGGCAGCAGAGAGGCAAGGGGAAGGGGGAGTGCACTGGGTAGCGGCACATACCAGTCAGGATGTTCTGGAATGCAAGCTCGACGTTGCTGGCATCGAGGGCCGAAGTCTCGATAAAGGAGAGGTGGTTTTCGCCTACAGTTGTGAGACAGTTAGCATGCCACGCCGAATCACGTCTTAAATCTGGACACGTAAGATGCGACGTACTCGCAAACGCCTTCGCCTCGTCGGTGGGTACCGCACGAAGGTGCCTCAAATCGCTCTTGTTCCCGACCAGCATAATGACAATGTTGGCGTCGGCATGGTCCCTTAGCTCCTTCAGCCACCTGGTGACGTTCTCGTAGGTTTGGTGCTTGCTGATATCGTAGACGAGCAGCGCGCCCACGGCGCCGCGGTAGTAGGCGGACGTGATGGCCCTATAGCGCTCCTGGCCGGCCGTATCCCAGATCTGGGCCTTGATCGTTTTCGAGTCGACCTGGATGGAGCGCGTGGCGAACTCGACGCCGATCGTCGACTTGGATTCTAGGTTGAACTCATTGCGAGTGAACCGACTGAGCAGGTTGGATTTTCCGACGCCAGAGTCTCCGATCAGCACCACTGCGGTTGTGCGGAAGCGTTAGTCAAGTCTCCGCGGCGCATTGTTCGAGGGTCGGCGGCATTTCGATTGGGGGGCCGTCGCGGGGAGGGAGAGGGCGCACCTTTGAAGAGAAACTACAGGCACGAGGCCAAGGTTAGCGCATTGAGGGGAAGACGGTGCGGCGGGCGGTGTGTGGCGGGGGGCTGCGAAGATACTCACGTCGTATTCGTCGTTGGCCATGATGGGCGATTTTGTGCTCGATCGGTTTGGGGGAGGCTAGGCGGTTTGCTGAATGATCGAAGAGGCGACGTTGGTGTTTGGGTGAGATGGGTTTCGGGGGGTCGATGGCGCGGCTCTGACAACCCAAAGGTTGAATCGAGGAGACGGACAATGGCCGAGAGAGTGTGGAGGTCAGGGACACGCGCGAGTGGAGGGGTTTCCAAGGTACCTTGTACTTGGGATTCGGTTAGATTCTTGGCCCTCTGGCACTTGACAGGGTTTTGGGCCCCACCCCCGGCGGCGATTTAGCTGGGGAGCTCGCCGATTAGCAGTGCTGTGGGCTGCGGCACGAGGTACAATGTACTTGCATCTCACCCCTATGATTACCTTAGCGACCGCCTAATGCAGGCAACAGAATAACTGGAGACACAACTTACTTGACGGGCTTTCATCAAATCTTGCCGATGCCATCGTGGGCGATCTTTGACCGGGGAGGAGGTTTTTCGTTTTTGTTTTTTTTTCTCCCGCTCAATGACACAGCTTCCCTGCATGTACGAGGCAACCTAAATGTTTCCTCGCAGATATTTGAGAAATTGTGAGAGCTTCTGCGTGCAATCTTAGCCCTGCGGGCTATGTCGCGACGTTGCTATGCGACCTAATACTGCTTTGTGCCACAGCAGCAACATACATGTATTACTGCATACGTAATATTTGTATACAACGGACGGAATATGTCTCTGTGTACGTTTTCTTGACCGATGTATCTCGAGCCGAATCAAAGCGTTTGCGCGTATAAGCCAGTATTGTAGACAAGGATGCAACGCCATGGATGGAAACCCCTTTCGGGTGCCTTCAAGCACAGCATTAGATGCAAACTGTTGGAAGGTTGCGACTTACATTTAGACAGGATCATGGTTTTCACGTCGCATCCGTAGCCTTGTTTTTGAGATGCTATGATTGCTCGACATTTGTTGCTCGACCACGGATAACGAGGGGCCCTTATATTTCCAGCCCTGTAGCACCTTCCGCAAACACCACGGACGGTTCTCAGCAGGCAACAAGCTTCTAGCGTTCACCACACCACAATATAACCTTCGAAAGACCACCACCCAGGACTTCGGCCACCGCGACATCGATTCCATCGAAAAGCCACATATATGTAAGCTCTAGAGTGGTCGATGCGGATTCCATGTTTCTCATGTTCTAACGGCCGCTAGGCGCTAGTGCTGGAGTCGGCCCCATCACTTCACGAAGCTTTGCTGGGACTGCCAAAGACCCCGTCAGCCGTCATAGCCACGGGCGTTTTACCGCTTCTAACGTTGATGCGGAAACCTCAGAAAGACACTTATCGCACGGGCCTGGCTGTTTTTCCCGTCATAGCCCGCCCTCGTCTTGATCCGATCCCAGTGTACCCCCCGGATATCCCCTTTCACCTTCCCTCATCACTTAAAATCCACAGCACGTGAATTTCCATTTCCAACTCCACCATCCATCCACCTGCCTCATCAACGAATACCGCCCTTGGTTCAGGGTTGTTCCCCGTTAGATGCCACCGGGCGCCGGGGCCTGAGCCCCTGGAAGACTGGGGGTAGGAAGAGCAATGGCAGGACCACACGCCGAGCAGCTTCATGCTGCACCTCACAACGACATTGACGATGTTGGCTCCGATACCACAATCGAGGAGACGTATGATGAGGACATGCTGTGGACAGTCGAGGACGTCCTCGCAGAGCATCCGGGAGAACCAGGCGTCCGGCCCAAACATTACCTGATTGCATGGACCGGTTTCGAACTCTACGACGCTACTTGGGAGCCTGAAGAGAACCTCGAACAAGCTACTATCCAATCCTGGGAGGACACTAAAGCCGCTGTGGAGAGTGGGGGGAAGTGCGAGTTCGACGTCGCCCGTTGGTTCCAAGCTCGGATTGACCATCTATCTGTCAAGCTTGCCCGAGCGAGGCTCCGTGACGCAAAGAGGATTGCAACAGGCCTTCCCCCAACGCGTACAGCCGACGACTTGGAGGAAAGGCTCGGCGAGGTGTTTACAGAGAGAGACGACTACTGTGGGGTCGACCTTTCTGACGAGCATCTCGATGACCGCGAGAACGAAATCAACGAGGCTGTACTAGAGTCGTCAAATGTAATTGATTTGACCGCAAGCTCCTCTCGTCTTCAGGCAACTGCTCGTCCGCAGGCAACCTCTCAGACGCGGACCGACACAGACGGACCACGCAAATCCACAAATGCTCAAAATCCCGCCACCCCGGCGGACAGACACCGCCCGGGAGTGATGCCCACGGGGTCGTCGAACGTCGGGACGCAGCAAATGGGGACATTGCCGAAGACTTCGTCCATCCCCAAAGTGTTGCAGCCGCCCAAGCATATGCAACATCCAAAGAAAAGTACTCTGAAGGCCAGACGATCAAACACCGCAGCGGGCACGCAAGGCGCCGGTGCCAACATCTTCACTTCCGGAAGGGTCCAAAGGAAGCGGCGTGGCCTTAGTGATTCCATGAACGACCCCGGCGAAGACAACCGACTCTTTCAGAAGCATCGTATCCGAAACATTGCCTACAAAAAGAGCCGGGATAAGGAAGACCTGCCCCCGACCACTATCACCTCGAAACTCTTTGACATCAGCAAGGGCCCAACAGACCCTCGGCCCAAGAAGCCCGATACCTTAAACCGAGCGGTAGCAGACGGGCAAGATAAGCCATCGACGCTGGTGAGGCGTAGAACTGCAGATGAGGAAGCTCCAGGCACGGAAGGCGGCCCTCCGCCACCGATGGAAAAGAAGAGGAGGAAGTCGGTCAGATTCTGCGACACGCCTGTTATGCGGAGCCCGTCTCCCATTCCGTCGCCCAGATCGGACACTATCCTCCAATCGGACCCCATGGACGTCGACGAACCAGGACTGTTTGTACCACGGGGCCCGTCCTCTCCGACTAGAGCGGAGCCTGTAGGCGATGATGTTAAGCCCTCCCTCGCAAACCTCTCCATTGGAGATGATTCCCA
Source organism: Scopulariopsis brevicaulis (assembly GCA_017657125.1). Taxonomy (NCBI): domain Eukaryota; kingdom Fungi; phylum Ascomycota; class Sordariomycetes; order Microascales; family Microascaceae; genus Scopulariopsis; species Scopulariopsis brevicaulis. The sequence continues at coordinate 111,288 of JAGFNX010000183.1, forward strand.
CCCCAAGGATTCCATGACCATCAAAAAGGTCGTTGATTTCGGGTCCGGGGGCAAGACAAAAGTCGAGGTCTTACTGGACGGGATCCCCAATGCCCAAGGTGAGCCTTGGTTCGACGATCTGACGGGCACCGAGGAGATCAGCTTCACACATACATGTGTAGCAAGGAACCTGGCATTCCAAATCTCAAATATTGCTGGTGGGAAAATCGGCTCAGGCCACATCAGCCCCGTCACGCCTTCGGAGGCTTTGGAGAATGTGGCGAGCCGCCTCATGCTCGGTTCTTTTGGGGCAGTTTGTTTCCGTGAAGGCTACATCATCATCGTCTGTCCGAGTCGATGTGGCGACTGGAAGGCGGGCGTGTTTGCAGCGGAATCAGCAACCCCGGCAGAAGTCCATCTACGCTTTATGATATTCTCGAGGGGCTCGGATGGGAACCCACCGCCGGATCACGCTCAAGTAGCAGAGCGGTCTGACGGCGAACCGCTCGGCGATCGTGCGATGGTCTGGCAACAGCTCCTAGGCGTCAATTACAAGTCTCTCCTTCCCAAGATCTGGAAGGAAGGGCGGGAGCCTGGTAAAGGGCCCCATGCTTTCTTCCTCCTGTTTCCCCCTTCACGCCAAGCTGCGCTTCAAGCCTTGTGTAGCTATCTGCGGTCCTGCGATGGGCAGTGCCTGATCTACACCAGCCGGGAGTCCGGATCCTGGGATTACGTCCGCAATACTACCGGGTATTGTACGATAATCATCCATGAAGCTGCCATTTCGGCACTGCGGAGGTTAAAAAGTGCTCACGTCATGATTCCCGTCTCTGACAGTCGGGTCACCTTCTGGCGAGTCACGGAGGCCATGACACCTTACTCCGACATTCCGTTTGGCGAGCCCGATCGCATAACTCCTCCTGGGAAGCTCGGCTTCCACCGCTTGCTACCCAGCGGCAAGGCGATACTGCTTACTCCGAGTTTCCTTCTGACCCAACCGTTCCACGCCGCTCAGTTCTTGACGTGGTACACGGATCATATCGCGCGAACGCGTCACGCCCGTACGAACAAGATTGTAGTCGCACACGGTGTTCTTGACTACGTTCGGGATATCGCTGACCAGAGGTGGTGGTGGCGTGAGAATCCCGACACGTCCACAGGTGACGGGGGACGGGCGGGTAGAGCCTGCGGTGCGTCACTCGAAGATTGCAAGGCCACAGAGGCGGCCTGGATGATCTTGCGGGATCTTTTCGAAGCATCGAGGAGAGGTTGCGGCTGGAAGGACGAGGGTCTGTCCCCCATTGTGTGCGCTCCGGACGGTCACGCCCCCGCAGACGAGCAGAGTCTCGTGAACTGGTTTGGCTGGTGGTCCATGATGCACCTGGAGGACTATCGAAGCTTTATTGTCCTGGGCACCAGCGAATCGGACACGCAAAACGAAGCGAAGGCGACTCTCATAACTGGCTTGCCGACCTATCATCCAGATACGGTCAATGACACGGCTGGGCGCCCAGGTAGGGGTTACGTGGCAATGCCTGGCACCTCACAAGATGCGGCGAACCATGCACAGGCGCCTCCGTTCCGAAAGATCCCAAATGATGGGGCGACGGCCATTACATCCTTCCTCGATGAGCTGAACCGGAATTGCATCAAGTCTACCGTGTCCCTTGCACTACTGTACAAGTTTCCGGTCAGCTTCAGTTCCAATGAATTTTACCACGACCCCTCCTGGAACCGTCATTTCCGATTCGAATCGTTTCAATCCTGGTTTTCATATGTGCGGCCGTTCCAAAGGGCTCCCCTCGGGGCTCGTAAGTTGGTATACAGCGGCCTATTCTACACCCCCGTAGACGACGTCAACGGTGACCAGCTCGATCGCCAGGGGCACCGAGCTCACCGCCACCCATGGTTGGCCTTCTACAGACCAGCTCGGCCGCATCTATTAGTTAGAGGCAAACATGACGGCCAGTACGAGCTCGTAATCTGGGACTGCACAAGCGAAATGAAGTTCCCCGGCGGCACCCAGCCCACGGAAGAGAAGCTCGCCACGGCGCAGCGCCAGCTGATCGAGTTTATCGACAACAATACTGCGGCAAAGAACCCCGGTTCTGTGCTCCAGACAGTGTGGCTGGGCGGGCCTGACTCCAGCGCCCTCACTGCGCATCCGTTTGACGTCACGCTGGACTTCCTCAAGGACGCAATGCGAGACACTAAGCCTGCACTTCCCGCGACAGAGCATCAACTGGCCAGCAGCGGCTTCCGGAAGGTTGTACCGCGGTCCGAGGCGCAGGCCGTGGAATCTACGGGCCAGTGGGGCGAGGGGATAGAGGCGGAGGTAGCATTTACGGACATCTTCCACCCGCCCCGCGGTGACTCGGCCGCCTGGCCTTCCCAGTGCCGGAATCTCCTGTCCCAACAGGCGAGCGAGGCGCGTCGGGACCGCAGGACGGGCAAGGGCGCGACGCTCTCGTACCGGTTCCAGCCGACGACGAGGTGGTACAAGGTGCAGAAGAGGGAGGGGCGGGGCTTCGAGCACATGTTGGTTGACCGGTGGGAGGCGGGGTTCCATCTTCTAGGCATTGGCAGGGACAACGCTGGGAGCCCGGACGGTAGCTAGAAGGCGCCGTCGAAGAGGTTGTCTTTGAGGGCTGGGAGCGAGGCGGCGTCTCTGCGGGGTAAGGCGTGTGATGGTGTGATGCGAGAAGGGACATGCCGGAGGGGGTAGAGGCCTGGGAGGTCTTCTTTTCTAGGGCTGAGGCTCAGTGAAGGGGGAAATGAGAGGAAGGAGGGCGGACAAAGATGCGGCGCAAGATAGGAGCCGGGAACACGGACTGGACTTTGTTGTCTTTGCACTGATTTAGTAGCGGTGGCCATGGCTGGCTGTCCTAGTTTCACATCAGGGCAAAGTGAACTAATGGGCATGGAGTTTGGAAGCGAGGTCGGAATGAGTTTCCTTATTAATAACAGTGGTCATATACCCGCTCTACCTTCGTGGTCTCGAACCCATCTTGCTTGTGGATGCTCCCTATCGTACTCGTCGTCATAACCAGTCTCCCTCCCGAGCGAGGACTGCGGCCTCACTTGGCCGAGACGGGGAAATTCCTCGTACTAAGGAACACGCCTTTCAACCTCCGAATGCTCTCCTTAACCTTCTTAACCTCGTCATCAGGCTCAGGCTGGCTCCACCCCAAATTAGCGTACGACCTCGCAACAGACGCCTCCCTCAGGTTCTCCCTTATCGCATCAACAGCCACCATGGCCTCCTGCGTGTTCTCCGCCTGCGCATCAAGCCCCTCCTTCAGATCCGACAGGTTCCTCGACAGCGCGGCCAGCTTACCCGCCTGCGAGGTGACCGGCGGCTGCTCGTGCTTCCGGAGGAGCGGGGTGGTCGGGGGCGAGGTCTGGGTCCCCACGTCGCGGGAGAAGAGCTCGGTGGGGTCCTCACAGGAGGAGGCGTCGTCGTCGTGGGGGGTGGTGGTGACGGGGATGGTGGAGACGGTCGACTCGAGCTTTGAGAGGAGACTCGTGAGGTGGGAGGATGTCGTTGTGGAGAGGTCGTGGCGGGCCGTGGTCTGGGAGTCGAGGGAGGGGTCGATGTAGTAGCGCTTTGTGCCGTGGAGGAGCGTGGCGACGCCGGTGAGGGCGCAGAGGGCGTTGAGGAGGGTTGTGGGGGAGAGGAGCGGGGGGTTGGCGGGTTTGGCGAGGAACTCGGGGTAGGTTATTATCGGGGGGCGGTCAGAGGGTTCTTGGTACTGGGGTTCGGCTTGTCGTTCCTGATACTGGGGCTCGTCTTGTGGTTCTTGGGGAGGCTGGAGGCGTTGTCAGCGGGGAATGACCGGGCGGCAGGAGACTGGACGAGACGAACCTCGGGAGATGGTTGGGGTTCCTGCCCCAGTAGTTGCTCGATCTCCTCGTCTGTTAGATCCTTTGAGCGTAGGAACTCGACCTTCTTCTCCCGCGGGGAGTCCCGGACGGACTCATCCTCGAGGAAGCGCCTCGCGACGTCGAGGCGCGACTCGGAGTCGGGGGGCTGCGATAAGCTGGAATCGGTGCTGGTCTCCGAAACCTGCGATGCGCCGGCAGCGGTGTCGGCCCCGGAAGCCTGTGATGCGCCGGCGTCTGCGGCGACGTCGGCCGCGTCCTGTAGCGGGAGCTCTGGGCTCTTCTCGTCCGAGCCTGACATGGTGTGTGATGGGATGGTTTCTTGGGTCGAAAGGGCGCGTTGCGGAGGGCAGGTTATGGTCGGCGTGGGCAAGACCCGAGAGGTCGGGAGCTATCGCGCATGTGCCTCGGCTTCGGAGGCTGGGACCGAGCTGGGCATCCGGTGGAGGTCCCGCACCCTGCACCCCACCCCGTACTAGTATTGTCCCGGACCCATGCAACCTAGCGGGGTATATACTTAAACGTACAGCCAACGCCACCCCAGCGGTGTCACCAAACGCGACCCACCCAAAACGGAACGGGACAAGCAACTCCAGCTCGAAGGCATTCGGCACCGAACAACGAGATAATCCAATCGATTGCGGTTTTCTTGGCTACGTAGCACCCCCTGTGTCGTACAATAGCAAACCACCGCCGCCCATCCCAGGCCCTTTAATCCTACCGGTATGTCATCTCAGCTTACTCTCTCCCCAGCGCAATCCCCCGTTCCATCAGCATCACGGCGCCCTGCCCAGTCGTCGGCTTCGCGGGCGCATCTCATCTCTGCCCCCGGCTGTTCCTCCCGTCTTCTTATTCGCTGTCCCTTTTCATGCCATGATACCCCGTCAATTTTGATTCGACTTCCCTCTGCGTGGGGCCGTTTCTTGGGGAGTGATTCGGCGACGAGCAGGACAAAAGGAAGCCAACCGGGCGCGCTGCCGCTGGGCCCTGGAATCCTGGGCAACCGGGTGTCGGCGCAGGAAGGTGTTGTAGGGTGCGCTTATCCGGGGATAAAAAGGCTCTGCTGCGCCCTGCGACTGCCGCTCCAGTCGCACCAGGCAATTAAGGGCGGTCGGCGGGCAATATCAAGGCAGGAACGAGGGAGCGGACCGAAATAGTGGCTGCTCACAACGCCCGCCTCAAGACCTTGCATTCGGCACCGCCTTCCGCGGCCAGGTCTCGGCTCGCCGCAGGAAACCTGTCCTTTCCCCTGCTAGCCTCATCGAGGAATTCGGGCAGTCCAATCGCCCACCTCCTACCCTCCACCTTGCATTATTTCCCAGGACGCCCTTGGGCCTTGCCGACGTCACAATCCCTCCACTCTCATACCCGCCAGCGCGGACCAGCCACCTACCCCAGACTTGCCCAAAACCCACGGGGACCAAACCATGGGCCGCCCCCGCCGGACCGCCGCCCTCCGGGCCAACGAGGCGATAACTGACATGGCAGACAGCGAGCACCCCATGTCCCGAGACCGCCGCTCCCGAGGCGGGCCCGCCACCGTCTCGCGCGACCCGCCGTCCTCGCCCGGCGACCACCTCAACCTTAACATCAAGGTGTCGTCGAACAAGCTCCGGCAGGCCACCGTGGGGCGCGACGGCGTGAGGACCGAGCAGCAGATCTCGGTGAGCAGCGGGCGGGATTCGGGCCCGGGGGGAGCGTCGAGGAGGAGTAGGGGGTCGCGGAAGAGTTATGTCGTTGAGAGTGATAGTGACGAGGAGGATGAGGAGGAGTTGGATCTCGGGGACGACGACGAGGAGGATGAGGATGATGAAGACGCGGATGGGGAGGAGGATGCCGACGGAGAGGCTGACGAGATGGAATTGGATGCCGACGGGGAGGCGGACGACGATGCGGGAGACGAAGACGCCGACGGCGACGTCGACATGGAGGCCGAGGACTCGACCATCACCGTCTCGAGACCAAAGGGCGGCTCAAGAGCCAAGGGCCCCGCGGCCGCCAATCCCGCGCAGAGGGTCCTCTACGAGGAAGACGACGATGATGACGAGCTGAGCGACCCAGGCCCGAGTGACATCGAGGAGTCCATTACGTACGGCGCCGCGGCGGAGGCCGACGAGGACGCAGAGGGTGAGGAGATTGAGGTTGCAGGGGAGGATGACGACGAGGGCGAGGAAGAAGTGGAGGAAGAGGAGGAGGAGGAGCTGGATAGTGATGGGATGCCGATTGGGGGGGAGGCGCCTGATTTGACCAAGATGACGAGGAGGCAGAGGGCGCGGTTTGAGGACAAGCCGCAGGATTACATGAAGCTCTCGGACGGTGAGTGGACCCTGAGATCCCCAGGGTTGTAAGTTGGATGTTTTACTGATGGGTGTGTGCAGAGGTGCAAGCCAAGAAGACATTTACGGCCGAGGAGATCTCGATGCGCCGGGCCGAGATGGCGCGGAGGCGGAGGAATCTGAGCGAGAAGCGCAACGAGGAAGTAAAGGTACTGTCCCTCCCCCTCCCTCCCCTCGCATCACCCCTGTCCATTCAACCCCTCACCCCTCCCCTATCCAGAAAAGAAAACACTAACAAGACCCAGCGCGAAACAATCAACAAGCTCCTGAAGAAACAAGCCCCCAAGACCAACAAGCGCGCCGCCCAGGACGACGAAGGCGCAGATGGCCACCAGGGGCCCGACCCGACCATGGTCAGGTGGATCAGCGACCGCGGCGGCAGCAGGCTCGCGCTGCCGGGGGAGCTCCTGGCGTCGCGCGCGGGTGAGGTCCTGCGGCGGCCGGCCAAGGCGGGGAGGATGGTTGAGGAGGTGCAGTAGCTCGTCCCTAGTGTGTTTTTTACCTCGATTCGGAGTTCTCCTTTTGGTTCTTGTCTTGTGTTTGGGGTTTGGTCGGTTCGTTGATGGGTCTCACAGAGAATGGGTTCTTAGGATTAGGGATAAGTACGTGTATCATTAGGTCTTTCTCTTTCTCGAGTGTGTGTGTGAAGGGAGATTAATTCCGCGCTAGAGGTGAAAAGAAATCAAGGTAGTCAGTCGCAGGCGAGGGTATATACATATGCCCGTATCCATTCCCATTTCCCATCCCCACATCCCTTCCTCTCCTTCTCGTTGCCATCATCACCACCACTGCCATGCGTAAACGCCCATGAACATGACCAACTCCAGACGCAAGCCCGTCGTCCCAGCCGCAAATACTCCGAACATAGCCAAGGAAAACAGGGAACGCCCCCCACGGCAAAACGCAGCGAGGGACAACAAACACGTGCCTCACGCAACATGTCCATGCCCAAAGAACTTCTGCACACTCCTCCGTATGCCACCCCCATCCCCCTCCCTTCCCAGCAACCCCAAACTCAGCCGCCTCTGCCCGCCACCCGCCGGCGCACCCGCATCCCCGCTCTTCTTCTTCCTCCTCCGCGGAGGCTGCGGGTCGACTGCCGCGCGGGGTGGCCACTCGCCGTCCCTCTTCCAGCCGACGACGCACGCGCGGATCATGTCGGATAGGTTGACGGGGCAGCTGGGCGTCAGGCCGTTGACGACGAGCTTATCGTAGATGGCGGGGTACACCGAGGGCGAGATGCTGGAGCGCATGGCGTTGGTGGGGGGCAGGAGAGGGGGTGCGAGGGGTATGAGGGTCTCGATCGGGAGCGTGGCGGCGGGGGCTGAGAGCGAGGACGATTTGGTGTGGTTCTTGGTGAGGGGGGGCCCCACGAGGTCCGAGCCGTCGGAGAGGGTCCGGGGCGAGTCGCCGCTCCGCCGGTCGTTGGGGGACGAGGAGAGGGGGCTGGTGGGGGGCGAGGACCGGAAGAAGAGCCTCCTGGGCGAGAGGGAGGCGAGGCCCGAGGTGGGCTCCGCGGGCTTCTTCTTTAGGCGGACCGTCTTGGCGCCGGTCCACGCGTTGCGCCGGGCCTCAAAGCACGCCACGCCGTCATTCCACCCCGCCTCGTCGCGCGCCGCACGCCTCCGCTTCTCCTTCTTCGACAGGGCCTCGGCGCGGATCGTCTCGCCCACGGTGTCGGGGCTGTCGAAGCGGAAGTGACATGACGCGCCGTCGTCGCTGCTGTCGTCGTCCGAGATCTCGGACTCCCACTCTAGGCGGGGTCGGAAGTGGAATTCGTCCTCGGAGAAGATGCTGTAGTCGGACGAGTCGTCGTCGTCACTTTCGTTCCCGTCATCGATGGCGGTATCGTGCGGCCCGGTATGAACATCTTGTTGGGCGGGATCAGATGCGGGCACTGCATCGGGGATACCGTCCATGTGGGCCGCCGCATCGCCCCCGGGATCAGGGTTGTCAACGGCATCAGGTGGGGGTGACGCCAAGCCAGTAGCTGCGTTGGAATGCGACTGTGGGGTTCCGGAGCTGTCCACGACAGCCTTTGGTGTTGAGTCCTGGGAGCTCTCCTCGGGCGCAGCCGCTGCATCAGCTGTTTCTGCGAGATTGAGTGCTGCTACGACTTCTGGCCTGATGGGCGGTGGCGGGGCCGCGGCGCGGCGCGGCGGCCACTCGAACTCCCAGTCGCCGCGTATCTTCTCGTCCAGGTATTTCCGGACGGCCGCCTTTTGCCTGATCTTGTCCTTGCTCACCAGGTCGGGGTCGCCATAGTCGGGCGGGGGAGTCTGTACGTGGCGGAACTTGGCAAAGGTGACCTTTGGCGACTTGTACAGGTCGGAGAAGAACATCTTCAGGTCGCGGCTGGGGCTCGTGGCGAAGTTCGCCTCTGTCATGGGAACGGGTTATTGAGATGTAGGTAGGGAGGCCAGTCGTAGAGGCCGGGGGGCAGGACCGACTCCTCTCGAGTGTCCGGCGCGGTAGGTTGTCGCAGCGTGTCGTTCGGAGGGAAAAGAGTCACGATGGGGTTGGAGGTGGTGTGGCGGGGACAGCGTTATTAAGCCTCGTGCCATATCCACAGTACCTAAGACGAGGTACCGAAGCAGTCCGCGGGTTGACCTTGGACGACCATTTATCGGCCAAGGCGGGCAAGAGGCTTGGACTTGTACGTCGTAGTTATAGTGGCGGCGGCATGGATTGCCGGGGTTGCACGCCACTAGCGTAGGGCAGGTATGGCGGGCAGCAGGTGGGGGAGGCGGGGCAATGGCGGCTCGCGTTCCAGTTCCAGTTCCAGGTTGTCACGGTGTGGTGAGTGGCACCTGAGCCGGTTGGCTGATGGTTCGGTGGCGCTTTCCCTGGCTGTGACCCCTACTGGCAGGTGCGCGCATGGGGCGATGCGGGGTAGCTCCTGACTGATCGGGGCCGAGAGCTGGGGGGTCGAGGCCAGAACGACCCGCGGAAGGAGCAATGAAGAAAAGTGACAGCGGTGATGAATGCAAAGTCGGCAGGCCCAGTTAACTTTAAAGTGCAAGACGAGCCACTAAGGCCCAGGCCCACACTGGTCAGGATTTTTCAGACGGAGACTCCCCACGCGAAGCCCCAATGTGGCGAGACTCTTGCATTCCACGCCATGATTCAATGGCGCTAGGGCCGGAGATTAGCGTCACTAGCAGCGCAGGGTTGCCTCATGAGACTTTCATCACTTCATGTAGCCGACATGCGGGCTCAGATGGGCCTGGTGAAGAGTCCAATCATGTCTGACGTCTACCTGCATCTGGTCCGCAATGGCAGGAGCGCTGGCAGGAGCGCTGGCAGTGAATCATCGGCGTGTTACATCAACTCAAATGTATCGGAGATACTTGCCCTCAAGTAACTGCCCTAACTGCATGTGGACTTGAACTCGGGCTTCGAGTTCTGTACGGACCACGAAGTATTAATAGGCCCCATCTGCTCCTCCCTCGGTCATTGAGGGGGCGTGACGGACGGTCCAAAGGTCCCACAGAGCCCCGCCAGAGCTGCAGGCAATATTGTCCATCGCGCCTTCCGTGGCCAACTTTGTGGTGTCTCGTGACAGTTTGCCCTGCAAGTATACAAAACGGACTACACGCTAGTACCCCACCCCACAGCTGAACCGATGCCAAGAGGACGGTCACCGAGCTGTTGCGGGATACGAGGCTAGCGCGGAAGGAACAACATCGCTCCCTGGCCGAGCTTTCCCTTTCGAGCGCGGTCCGAGCGAGGGTGACGAGAATAGATTCTTGCCTCGCGAATGGAAGAACTTGCGCGATTCCGCATCATCAGCTCAACCCCGCGCCCTTCTCACAGTCATGGTGACCTACGACGAGTCAGACGAAAAGGCCCCCAGATACCCGGAGCCGACGGCTACGAGATGGCTGCGAGACTCCTCATCGAGGTTCTAATTGTCAAATCAATTTCAATCACTAAAACCGCTTCCCTGACCCCTGTTCCTACTTCGCTTCATCGTAGCCCTTATTGGGCAACAGACTCTTCCCCTGATCTCGGAACAGACAGTTGATGTTGCTGAATTCAGCAGTTGTCAAGCAACACCGAAGTCCGAGAATCCGCACGCAGCCAAATCGTTTTAGATCTCCAGGCCCATGAAATGCATCTTCACTGCCTTGTACCTGCCATCTGCCTCATGGATCTTGCTTATCCAGTCCGAAAACCCGCCGGACTCCTGGGTATTGAAAATCAGAGACGCAGGCAAGGCTCGGTTAATCCTGTGGTGCGTTGTTGTCGCCTTCACCTTGTTCGCGTGCTTGCAGGAGCCGTCGATAGGCACGTCGATGAGCATCTCCTTCTCGAGCCTGGAAAGGGCAAGGTTTCGTCGCCGCATCTCGTCGTAGGAGAACCCTGTATCCTTCTGGATTCGGTTGAGCATCCAGAAGTCGAGTCCGTATCCGTTCATCAAGCTGCGCTCAGATAACTGCGGAAAGCGCGGTGTTAGTGCATTTCAGGCATCTCTCGCGGGTAGCAAGTGTGAACTTACAGGGTCACCACCCAGTGGACCAAGAACGGTGTCGAGCCAAGAGATGGCTTGTCGAAACTCGCGCTTTGCGATGGTCTCCATGTCTTGACTGTCAGTGCGAGACTTCGCGCTCCCGTCCGCCAACTGATTCATTAGGCGTCGAGCCTTCCCTGCCTCGTTGCAGCACTTTCTGCCAATGGATATGCATATCCTAGCAATATCTGCTGCAAAATTCTCGCTCTCGAATGTCGTCAAGCTGTTGACAAGATCGGATGTGGATTTCGGGGTGTGATCCGGGCCGGTCTCGAAGTAAGCATTTCTCCCCAGGTTGCACTTTGCCCTGTCCTACAGAGCATCAATGTCTGCGAAGTCATTTCTCTCGTTTATATCAATGAAGTCCACCCTGTTGTCAATACCGAACTCAGCAAGCATGGCGTCTATCTCTGCGTGCTCTTTCTGGGACAGGGGTGGCCGAGGGACAGCCAGCGACTTGAGCCAAGTATTGTACCCCTTTGGCGGCGCCATCTTAGCCTGTTCAGCATCTCGAGCGGTCATGGAGTTTGAACTGGGCACGGCACTTTCAGTCGACAATGCGTTAGCGGCTGCGCTAATTCCAGACGTGTCGTTTGAAAGAGCGGCGCCGCTTTGAGGAGACAGGGTTGCCTTTTTCTCCACAGTTGCCGTCGATGTGGAGATTGGGTTCTTCTTCTTGTTGTAGGTCCTCTTGCGCTTCGATTTGCTACCTGTTTCTTGCTCCTCGAAGTGCGAGGCTTTCGAGGCGCTACGCTTTTTTCCGCCCCCCGGCTTGGGAGCCTCAACCTCGTCGCTCTTCGTCTGCGTCTTCAGCGCGTCTTGGTCAACATGAGCTCGGCCACTGTTGATCTGGAAGGGGGAAGAGCCACCAGGAACTCCGCTCTCCCCAACCGGTGGGGTTTGAGGTTGAGCTGCAGGAGCATCGATCCCCGTGATGTTCAGGCCATTACCCGCAGTGTCTCGAGCAGCGCCATCTGCCTGATGGGCGAGAGCCGGATCAGAGATGCTGCTCTGAATACCTGGTTGGCCCGGCATGGCCCAGTTGAGTGGTACGTCTCGGTTCATGGTCGGCGACAGACTTGGCTGCCCGTGGCCGTGGCCATTCATCGCTATCTCCATTTGACCCTGGAAGGCGTCGCCGCTGGGAACACGTGGGACAAAGCCATTGCCGTCCGTCGTCGGCACACCTCCCCCGCTGCTTAGCCCGGGCGAAGGTGATTTGCCGTCGGCGACGACAGCTGTTGCGGCACTGGCCGATCGTGTGAAACTACTCCTAAAATCCGACGATGTTCGGCATGGCTCTCCTTCAGTCTTGGCGAAGAACTCCGGTACACGCGCTACCAGCTTGGTCATATCCTGGGAGCGTATCTTCCCGGTACACAGGGAAGAATCCGGGGACTGATGTTTCATGCAGCTGTAGTGGTACTTCCTCGACTTCTCGACGCCCTTGAGTACCGCCTCTTGCTTCCTAGGGTCGTTATCTGCCAACTTCATGACCTCCTTGGGTATGCCCAAAAACCCCCGAACGGTAAGCTCTCCCATACCATTTTCCGCCGAGTCCACAAGGCGGTAGTGATAAGTCTGAACGGCGTCGCTGGCCCCAGACAAAGTGCCGAGATAGAAGGCGCAATCAATGAGCTTCTTGGTTGTAGGATCCAAGTTCTTCAAAGCATTGGCAACGGTAGCAGCGCTAACGACGGGTCCCTGGTCCTGACGAGCCACCGTCGAGGACGCCGGCGCAGATCCAGCCTGCTGTGCGAGCGGGGGAGCCGAGTCATGTTTCACGCCCGCCGCGGGTGGGGAGTTGGACTTGTTGCTGACTTTGTTATACGGCGTTCCGGCGGGGGTCGAGCCAGATTTCGCTATTCGGTCCTTATATTCTTGATTCAGCTTCTTGAAGTCCTCCCTGTTCGCCTTGACCCTCCCAGCGGCTACCTCGTCAGGGTTCTTGCGCTTTTTCTTCGCCTTCTCAAGAGCATTCTTCCTTACGCCGATTGCAACGCTGAAGAGCTGGTGGAGCTTCTGAGGGTCCTTGCTCGGCTCCAGCGGGGTCACGCCGGTGAGGTCGATCTTGGGCGTTGTGGAGGTGTCCAGCCTCAAAGGGACAGTAGGGTTAATGCCCATCGAGCCCGCACTCAGGCTCGGGAAGAACCGGGAATGGTCTACTTTGGTCTTTGGGGCCGCCACTTGGTGGCTCTTCAGATGAGTGTGGCCCATGGATGGTGGTTGAGCGGTCGTTTGCGGCATCTGCTGACCGCCGTTGGCGAAGTCTTGCTGCATGAACGGCACGAATTGGTTTTGGGGCTCTTGCTCGGGTTCGTCGCCAACCATCTCGGGGCGCATCAATTTGAACGACCCAGAGTGCTGCCGATTGTGGGCATCGACATTTCGCTCGAGCTGGTGCTGGGACTCGTTCTGGAGGCTCCTGTCTCCCACAAGCGACGATTTGAAGCTTACATTATCCCAAGCCCTGTCATTCGCTTCAAGGTGTGAGACTAACGCTCCCAGGCTATTGGCGAAGGGAGACTTACTGAAAGCCATGTCGGCACCGCCTTGCCGAGGCGCCATGCTTTGACCCGGGTGTGGCCAAGCCGTACCAGGATTCACTTGGTTGAAGGCCCCGGGAATCCCTGCGTACATGTTCTCGTTCCCGCCTAGGTAATTGTCAGAAGGAGGGTCAAAACTGTCATGAAGGGAGCACAGACTGTTGTTAAAGCGAAACAGACCCTGTCCGGAGGGCAGAAAGTCCTGCTGATACGAGTACGGGTGAGCACCCGGCGCGAATTGCTGCATCTCCTGGGACGGCGCACGGTCGAACCAGCTAGATTGGCCATCCGCGGTCATGTTTCCCTGGATTCTAGCAAGGGTGGCGACCTGTTGGGACTGAGGTTGAGCGGAGCCGGCGATGTCTCCGTTTCCATTGCCCGGGAAGGGGTTGCTGTTGCCAATCATTCTGTTGTCAAGTTGCTGGTGGATTGCGTCGGTGGTGTCGCCACTTCCAAACTCACTAGGGATACCATTGCTATTCAGCAGCCCGAAGTCGGGCATGTTCAGGTCGGCATTGAGGTCGGCGTCGGTCAAGCCGGTGTCTAGGAAACCGGTGAACTCGCCACTGAAGCCCTCACCATTGTCGTTCTCGACAGGGTTCTGCTGTTCATCCATGCTTGATAATAGGCGTCCGGCGGCCGAGCGGTCGACGCAGTATTGTCGTTATTTCCCGGCTTGGGACTGGTGCTGTGGCGTGGAAGGTGTCGACTACTGACACTGCATGTGTATAGATATGCCCTTCGGAGTCTCTGGAGCGTGGTGTGGGGTATCGGGATGTGTTGTCCTCACGTTGAGGAGACCCGGTTGGGGGTTGGAGCTCAGTCGGGCTGTCCATAACAGCGGCTGCTGACTCCTTGCCACGGCTCGTGGGTCGTGAGGAAAGATATGAAGTTGTGGTGTCGTGAAAGGGATTCTACCCGGTGAAGGCGTATGGGTGTGAGGCGAGAATTCTATGCTGGATATGGGAATTGAGGGCGAGCTTCTTTGCGGTGAGAGACTCCAACTTATCCGTGATGACGAAAGGTATGAGGGGACTCTAGTTCGGGGAGGGATGAGGTTGGGTGGGCCTAGCCCGACGAAAACGCCCAGATTCCGCGTCGAAAACAAGCCCTGCTGAAGATAGTGGCTGGAGGGAAGTTTGAAAAAAGGAACAGAAACGCGAGGAATTTATAGACGGCGTTTTGGGCAGGGAATTGGAAAGAGACAAAAACTCCTGCACGAGTCGTGCAGTGGCGGCAGAACTACAACTCGTCGGGCTCCTTCCCTTTCAAGGAGGGGGCTGGGGCATTGGAATTGGGGAACTTTTCTCCAGGTGAGCTGAGAAGTTTCCGCGTAGGTGAATTGGGGCGTTGGATATGAATGGGGTGGACGTTTCAGGTTGTCGTGGTGACTGGGCGAGTTGTATTGTTGGCGAGGTGAATGGGTATGTGGTGAGGGCAATGGCCGGGAAGACTGGAGCCTGGTAGAAGGGGAGGAGCTGGGACGGTGGACTTCACGTCGGGGAGCTCTAGGGGGTGTATACGCGAGGTTGTTCGAGGAGTGAGATGAGTATGATGACGTCGCTCGCGGGTTCAGGTGGTGCGGGAAACGCGAACCCTGTTGGTATAGCGGAGGATTCTGGGGGAGCGGAAAGCCCTGAGGATATGTTGAGATTGAATGGGCGGAGATGTGATCTCGAGGTGAACTGGCGTTTGTGAGTACGAGATGGTGAACAGGAACTGCTGGTGTGGGCTCGGCTATGAATGAACGTGTGTACAAGGAGGGAAGGAACACAGACGAGGGGAGGCTCAGGGTCAGTTAACTCCACATCTTTCTCCCGATAACCCTCACCGGATACCATGGATACTGACAAGTTTCTTGAAGAGATCTAAAACAGATATATAACGAGTATAACTACCAATCAAACATAAACATCCAACACTCATCCACCATCAATCCTCAAACAGCAGCTTCTCAGGGGTATAAAGCACCTCCTTCAGCACACCCCCAATCTCCTCCAACAGCTCGCCCGCAACCTCCTTCCAGCTCTCAACCGTCACAATCTCCACCGTCAGCTTCTCCCCGCTCACAAACGCCTGGATCTTCCACTCCTTCAGGGGCTCCTCCTGCGCGTAGTACGTCTCCATGCGGCACCGCGTCTCCACGAACGGCAGCTCCGTGACGTGCTCCACGTCCTGGTGAATCACGGTATCGAACCAGTCTACGTCCTCCCAGCCCGGGCAGTGCTTTGAAATCTCGGGAAGGCCGAGCGCCTCGTGGGCCGACGACGCAATTTGCTGCGCCTGTACGTGCGCGAGGAGGTCCGAGGCCGTCCACGAGGGCGAGAAGGACACCCGGAGCGGGACGTACTGCCAGCACGGTCCCAGGACGGACTGCGCGTGGTGGAAGTCGATGTTGCGGCCGCTCACGACGTTGCCGAACGTCACGTCCCGGAGGCCTCGCCGGCGCGCGAGGGTGAGGGCCCAGATGGCGGGTGGGAGCGTGGCGACGGTGGTGTCGGTGGACCGCGCCGAGATGTCAAACGTCTTGTCGATGGCGTAGTGCGCCGTGTTGGTGACGGGGATTTCGGGGCGGAAGTGGGTCATCTCCGAGCCGGCGAGGAGGTCCTTCCAGTAGGGGACCGAGGCGGGGATGCTCTTCTTGACAGCGTGGTTGACGTACGACGAGAAGGGGAGGCTCTCGGGGAGGGCCCTCCGCTCGTAGAGGGCGGAGAGCTGCTTCAGGAGGATGGGGAGGCAGATCTCGTCGTACTGCGCGTGCGAGACGCGGAACACGAGGGAGCTCTTCCCGCTTGGCTCCCGGACGTGGAACCACTTTACAAAGGCGGAGCCGAGTGGGATGCTGGTTTGCACGTCGAGGTCGCACAGGTTTCGCACGAAGCCCTCCAGCCCCGCGTCGATCTCGTACTCGACCACTGGTGTCGGCAGGTCCTCGAGAATGGCGGCGAGGTACGCGCCGTTGTGCCGGACGAAGATGGTCCGGAGGATCTCCGTCATGGAGACGAGGTCCTGGCATGCCTTGTACAAGCGCGCGGTGTCGACGGGGGCGTCGAAGTACATGATCTCGTAGCGGGAAGAGAACCGCGGCGTGCGGATCGTGCCCTCGATCGCGGCCGTCTGGAGGGGCCGCACGGGCAGGACGTCGAGGACCTTCCATGCCGGATCAGCGAGCGAGCTCTGGACCTCCGGCAGGAGCGCTTCGGTGTCGAGGCCCTCAAGGAGCGAGAAGGGGACGGGCGCCTCCTGCTCGATGGGCTTGGCCTCGACCTCCTCGAGAACCTTCGCCATGTCGTACAGCGAGCGGTTCTGGAACGCCTTGGCGACGGTGAGCGACCACCCCGCGCTGCGCGCCTCGGACACGAGCTTCATGGCGGAGATTGAGTCGCCGCCCAGCTGGAAGAAGCTGTCGCTGAGGCTGATGTCCTCCTCCTGCATCCCCAGGACGCGGCCCCAGAGGGAGCGAAGAGACTTTTGCTTCGCCGAGGTGGCGGATACGGCCTTTGTGCGGGCCTTGGGGACGAAGTGGTTGGAGGGGAGCTGGGACTTGAGGCCCTTGAGGGTGAGGGTGCCGTCGGGGGACCAGGTGGCGAGGCGACCGGTCTTGTAGGTGTTGAGAGCCTCGGACTGCGAGGGGGAGAGCCATGAGGGGGGGTCGATGCGCTCGACGGAGAGGTCGGCGGTGCTTTGGATGACCAGCTCGCCGAGGGCGCCGCGAGGGAGGAGGCGGCTAGGATCCGCCAGGTCGACGACCCAGGCGGCCTTGGACTCGGGGAACTCTTTCTGGACGTGTCCCGCGCCTTCGGAGCTCAGGGCAAGCAGTCCGTCCCTATCCGACTGGTCGAGCAGCTCAACACCGCCCACCGGACCCTCGGGGTCCGCACAGAACTGCTGCACGACGCGGCCCAGCTGCTTCAGCACCCTGTCCATCGTCACCATGTCCACCGTCTTGGAGTCGAAGCTCGCCATGATCAGGAATCCCTTCGGGTCAAGGCTGCACACCAACATGAGCGCGTACGTGTTGAACCTGAGCGCCTCCTGCGCCGCCTCCTCGTCGCTTGTGGGAACGAGCCTGCTGGCGGGGAGGTCCGCGTCGGGCCGCTCGACGGGGTCGTCGGCGGTAGGGTGCAGCACGAGACCAGTGCGCAGCTCGCAGGCCTGCAGCGCGTCGGGGCTCAGGCGGCGGATGTGCTGGAGGCCGATGTGCTCGTGCGGGATCTGCTCCCCCGTCTGCGCCTGCAGGGCGTCCAGGTACTCGGTCACGCTCTCGCCCATGTCGATCTGCATGCGGATGGGGACCGTGGTGATCATCGGCCCCTCGACGAGCTCCGCGCCCACAACGGGCGCGTTCCGCCCCGTCAGCGTCTCGCCGAAGACGACGTCCCGGGAGGCGGTGTACTCGGACGCCACGAGGGCCCACGCGCCGCGGAGGACGGTCGCGACGGTGGCCGTCGAGGCCGGGTGCCGCTGGATAGGCACGTAGTGCTCGAGGAGCGACTCCGCGCGCGGCTGGTACGAGGGCCAGGGTAGCATGGGGAACTGCGCGCCCACAGCGCCCTGGAGCTTCTCCTTCCAGTACGCCTCGCCGACGGAGCGGTCCAGGTCCTTGAGGTAGCGGATGAACTCGCGGAAGTGGGGCGGCGGCGCCAGGGGCGAGTCCTTGTCCTTGTAGGCGCTGTTGATGCGGTCGACGACGAGGGGCATGCTCCACCCGTCGTACAGCGCGTGGTGCATCGTCAGGACGAAGTTGTGCTCGCCCGCGGGGGTCGTGATCATGCCGTACCGCACGAGCGGCTTGCCGAGGTCCATCGGGTCTTCGCGGTCCTGGGCGAGGTACTCGTCCACGTTGGCGCCGCGGTGCCACTCGATGGGCTTGTTGAGGAGGACCTGGATGAGGCCGTGCTCCGGCACCTGGACGATCCTCGTGCGGAGGATGGCGCTGTCGCGCGTGGCGGTGTCAAAGGCCCGCTCCAGCCTGGCGGCCATGTCGGCGTCGTCCAGCTTGACGACCCGCTGGGCGACGTATGCGTCCTGGACCTTGGCGGACAGGGCCATGAGGGCCTCCTGGAGGGGCGTGCAGGGGTAGACGTCCTCGATGTCGTCGGTGCTCACGCCGCACAGCTCTGCGCCGACGCTCTTGGCGTCCTCGGCCTTCCAGGTGCCGATGAGGGAGAAAGGAGCCGTCGGCTCCGAGGCGGCGGCGTCGGTCTTTTCGAGCTTGGACGCCATGTCCCGCAGAGTCGGGGACTGGAAGATGGTTGCGACGGTCAGGGTGAAACCATCCTCCCTCGCCACGGAAGCCAGCTTCATCGCCCTCAGGGAGTCACCACCCAGGGCCAAGAAGCTATCCTGCAGCCCAATCTCAACGTCGGACCCGAGGACCTTAGCCCACAGTGCCTGCAGCGCAACCTCCATCTCCGTCTCGGGCTTCTCCACCCTCCGGCGCCTTCTCTTCATCCCCGCCAGCTGCTCCCTCGTCATGGACTGCCCCATCCCCTTGAGCTTCTTCCTGTCCGTCTTGCCGGACACGAGCGAGGGGATCACGGTCAGCGGCACGAACACCGAGGGGATCATGTACCGCGGCACCTCCTTCTCGAGCGCCGCCTCGGCGTCCGCGAGCCCCTGCTCCAGCTCGGGGGAGAACTGCGCCAGCTCGGTCTCGAGGCCGTGGTGCGCCGCCTTGTTCTCCGAGACGAAGGCGACGAGCGTGGGCTCCGCGCCGGGGGGGTAGATGACCTCGGCCACGAGCTGCCCGAAGGAGTCGAGGTGCCGGCGGAGGTGGTGCTCCACCTCGGACAGCTCGACGCGCTGGCCGCGGAGCTTGACCTGCTGGTCCTTGCGGCCGACGAAGGCGATGGAGCCCGTGCCGTTGGGGTCGTAGCGGACCAGGTCGCCCGTCTTGTAGAGGCGGCCGCGGCGGCCCTTTGCCTCGCCGTGGCCCGCGAGGAGCCACGCGGGATCCTCGATGAAGACCTCTGCCGTCTTCTCCAGGTCCCCGAGGTATCCCACGCCCACGACCGGCCCCTCCATTAGGAGCTCGCCGACGGCGCCGACGGGCACCAGCTTGTCGTGGTCCTCTGGGTCGACGATCCAGGTCAACCCGCCGACGCCATGCCCAATGTTCGTCGACACCGAGACGTCGTTGTTGACCGTGCATCCAACGGTACACTCACTCGGCCCATAGGCAATCACAACGCTGGTATCCTTCCCCCAGCTCGCCGCATCACTCCCCGACACGGCCTCGCCCCCCAATCCCAGCACATCCAACCCAGGGATAACATCCTCATCAAGCACCCGCGCAACAGACGGCGTCATATGCGCCATATTCGCGCCGCTGGCCCGAATCGCCCCGCTCAGATCATTCATCCTGTCCGCGTCGGACGGGACGCACAGCGTGCCCCCGGCCGCGAGGGTGCAGAGCATACAGTCGATGCTGACGTCGAAGGCGTACGACGCAAAGTCGAAGACGCGGGACGTGTGGACGTAGCCCACCGCGCGGGCGCGCGGGACGGCGCCCGAGGAGTAGTTTGCGTGGGAGATGACGACGCCCTTGGGCTTGCCGGTTGAGCCCGAGGTGAAGATTATGTACATGGGCGTCGAGGGGGGGACATCGGGGAGGGAGGGAGTGGAGGAGGTGGTGGAGAGGGGGGAGGTGGGGGTGAGTTGGGGGGAGCCGGTAGATGGCGTGGCCGTGTGGCTCTGGGCTGGGGTATCGTCTGGAGTCTGGAGGGGAGTCGA
The DNA here is from genome assembly GCA_017657125.1 of Scopulariopsis brevicaulis. Lineage (NCBI taxonomy): Eukaryota > Fungi > Ascomycota > Sordariomycetes > Microascales > Microascaceae > Scopulariopsis > Scopulariopsis brevicaulis. Next base: position 131,279 of record JAGFNX010000183.1, read on the forward strand.
GGTGGTATGGCCGTTCGTGAGAGCCGCCTCGCCATTGACCGGCGTGCCCTCGACGCCCTCGTCATTCCCCGGAACAACAAACACCTCCGCCCCCGGCGCAATCCTCGCCCCTACCCCCTCCTGGTCCTTGGACGTCAAGATAAACCTTGCCCCCGCCTCCTCCGCAATAGTCCTCAACCTCGCCTCCGGCTGACTGGGATCCATGAGGATAAACGTCGCTCCCGCCTTCATGACAGCCAGAACGCCCACGACGGTCCACCTCGACTTCTCAAACAGCAGCGGGATGCGGGTCCCGACCTCGACGCCCGCCTTGACGAGGCGGAGGGCGAGGCGCGTGGAGAGGGACTCTGCGGCGCCGTAGGTCAGGATGCCATCCCATGACTCGACGGCGGGCTTGGTGGGGTGGGAGGCTGCGCGGCGGGCGATGGTCGTGTGGGTGAGCTCCGTTATTGTCTCGGGGAGGTGGAGGTTCCAGGCCCAGATCTGGGAGAGGTCGGCGTCGGTCATGGTTTCCGCTTGTTGGGGAGAGGCGTCGGTGGTGGTGGTTGGGGGATCGCGGCCGGGAGCTTGAGGCTCTCCCGGGGCCACGCCCTGGGTGTCCGGGACAGACATGGTAGGCTGCAGACACTCGACACGAATGAGGGTATAAGTGAGTGGAAGGGTTTCGTTTGGTGATGCGAGAATTCAAAGGAGTGCAAGCAGCGAGCTTCTCACGCTTCCGTCTAGTTGGCTCTCGCTCTGGCTAAAAGATGATACAGGATAAAAGACGCCTCCCGAGTCTGACTCCTTCACGAAGTCACAGAAGCCGGAACTATGACAAACCCCGCCGGCCAGCTTTCCCAAACGGGACTCGTTCTGGACCTAGGGGTGTGTGCTTGCGCACCAAGAGATGACTCGCAGGGAGTGATGGGACTAGGCGAGAGGTGAGACCGAGCACGGCATTTCTCGGTCGCCCGAGTGCGGAACTGTCGTTTGAGGTGAGGTGAGGGCGGGCGGAATGTGGGTATGGGACGGTTACGTCGTTTCCTTGCCGTGCGAGTAGAGGGGTAGGGGCTGGGCTGGCGGGGTATCTGTACTCGTTTACGAGGGGCGTGTGCTTCGAGGTCAAGTCTAGCGAGTGTGTTTCCTGGGATCACGGCGTGGTGAACTCCGAGCTCGGGAGAGAGTGGGCTGGGGAGGGGCAGTTGGCGGGGAGGGGTGTGAGTGCCTGTGACGATGCCGTCTCCAGGTGGGGTGCTACCCTGCTTCATGGAACGGAAGTGGGCGCGTCGTTTAGTCTTCGGACGTGTGGGAGGTACCCATACCTCCCCCACCTCGCAAGAGAGCGCGGGATAAAAGAACGGCTTCATCGACCTTTGTCCGACGGGAAATGGACCGGTAAACCTCGCGCCGCCCTCGATAACCGAGCTCGAGGGCACAATCCCAATGCCACGCTAATATAGCGCCATTCTCATACTCCATACCTGGTCCACCGCACCACTTTCCGGGCGCTTCTGTGTTATCAATCTGTGGGCATGTAGAGTGACAAGCGGCCGCACTAACACGCAGACCTTTATCAATCTCTGCTGCGGACCCACACCGCGCCAGCCGTCCCGTCGATCGCTTCCCTTTCGTGCAAGGTCCCGGAGGGGTACGGACAGCGCCCGGATGTCCTCGGATTGCAGCCATTTGCAGGAAAACCCAACCCGGCGTCCGTTTTCTGCAGGAACAACTTCATCCAGCACCGCTCCGTCTCGCCGTTCCTCCCCTTGCTTAAATGCGTAGGATGTATGGAAGTATGGGAGCATGGAGTACGGAAGGTACTTACACGGCCATTCTAGTCATTTTCTTAAGCCGAGTATGCAACCAAGGTCGCAGCGGGCCTTTACCCCTCCCGGCCTTGGACGAGAGTGGGACGGGGAGGGGGTGGATATTACGATGCGACAGTGGGGGGTTGTGGGCCGGACGATGAGGTCCTTAGCTCGCTGGGTACTGTACTTCCCAAGTGCCGTGTCGAGATTCTTCAAGGCACGTTAGTACGCGCTAACACAAGGAAACTGGAGAGGGGCGGTTCGTCGACTCGGTCCTTGCACGGTTTCGAAAGACACGACTCAGCCTTTCTTGTACGAATAATGAGAGCGAGGGGAGTTGCTAAGAAGACTGTTGAGTCTGCAGGCGCGGAATTACCCGGTAACCTAGATGAAGACACCCGGTTTAGGAAGGTCCCCGGAACGTCGTAGCAGCCGCAACACGACCGGGCCCGGTGAAGAAGTCACAAATGTCACCGTGGTATTCCCACCTCGCACCCCCCGTGCAGAGAAATCAACAGAGAAGGCAAATGAACACCCCCCCACCGCCAAACCCACCTCCGAACCTCGGTACGAACATCTCGCCAGCGACGATCTCCGAAAAAAATACCTCGCCGCCCCTCCAAGGTCCTCCCAAGCAACGAATCGCGGGGCCGTGAGGGCGGATAGTCTCAGGAACCAAACCAGGGACCCCTGTCGCGCCACCGACTGCCGATGTCGGGCGGAGCAGATTTCCCCAAAGACAAAATCTTATCAGATCATCAGATTAGATAATTTCTCTTCGAAGGAAATCCGCTCCCCCCACAACCAATCCCTTGTCCCGGATCTTCAAGGTACCAGGTGGCTTGGTACCGGGTAGCCTGCTCGGTAGCCGGTATGACCTAACTCCCGGCAAGCTGAAACCGAGTGAAGAACCTACCGTGTGCCGTAGCGTGAAGAAAAGCATGGCAGTGGGGGCACCATCACCACCCACCCGCCCTGCCCCTGGCCCTGGCCCTGACACCCAAGGGCCCAGGACTCAAGCTGCATGGAGACTTCCCGAAGAAGCGCGTGGGTACCGTTCCCGCTTTTCTGCCCGGGTGGGGGGAGGACTGGGAAAGCTCCGGCCGTTGCGGAATTTATCTCTTTATCTCAGTCGAGGCGGGAAGCTAAGCTGCCGTGTACTTGTCGTTAGTCTTGTTCAAGAGTCCGAGCTGAAGGAGGTTGAATTGATCGTCGCTCTTACACCGAACAAACCTCAACCTCTACAGTTCCTACACCTCCCTCAGCTTCAACCACGGGAAGACCTCCAATCCCTCCACCAGGCCAGCCCAACCCTACCACATTTCCAATAGACCTCTCATGCTCAAGCCAAGATGACAGAACTCGTCCTGCCCTCCCCCGACCAAACCCCCCTCCCCCCCTCCCTCCTCCACGGCCCGCGCGACCCCCCGCTCGTCGACCTAACCCTAGGCGACCTCCTCGAACTCCAATCCCACCAGAATGGCCACCGCGAGGTCCTCGTCATCCCCTGGACCGGCGCCCGCTGGACCTACGCCGAGCTCAGCCGCCAGAGCCGGCAGCTCTCGCGCGCGCTGCTGGCGGCCGGCGTGGGGGCCGGCGACCGCGTGGGCATCATGGCGGGGAACTGCGAGCAGTACGCCGCCGTCTTCTTTGCGGTCGCGGCGATTGGGGGGATCCTGGTCATCTTGAATAATACTTATACGGCGACGGAGGCGATGTACGCGCTGGAATTCTCTGGTAAGCTCACCCGGCAGGCCCTGGAAACAACAGAGCAAAACAAAGCAAGGAAGAAGGAAAACGGAAGAGTGATAGGGACGGAGAGAGAGAGAGAGAGGAAAGAAAACTGACAGAAGTGCAGAGTGCAAAATGCTCTTCACAACCCGCAAAATCGGCCGCGTAGACAACTCCAAGCTCCTCGACCACCTCGCCGGCGAGGCCAAGGGTCCCCGCGTCATCATGCTGCGGGGCCCCGCCGAGGGGTACGCCACGTACGACGACCTCATCGAGACGGGCAAGCTGCTCCCGGACGAGGCGTACGTCGAGGCCGCGAGGAAGGTGCTGCCGCACCAGGTTTGCAATCTGCAGTTTACGAGCGGGACGACGGGGAATCCCAAGGCGGCGATGTTGACGCACCAGTGAGTCCTCCTCCTCTCACCTTCCCCCTTCTCACTCCCATTTATTTCTCCTCTCTCCTCCCTCTCCCTCTTCATCCCGCCATCCTTTTCTCCGCGACCCCCAAGCACAACAAAAACACCAACTAACACACCCCCCAGCAACCTCGTCAACAACTCCCGCTTCATAGGCGACAGGATGCGCCTAACCACCGCCGACACCCTCTGCTGCCCACCCCCCCTCTTCCACTGCTTCGGCCTGGTCCTAGGCCTCCTGGCCTGCGCAACCCACGGCGCCCGCATCGTCTACCCCGCGGAAGTCTTCGACGCGCGCGCCACCGCCCGCATCCTCCAGGAGGAGCACTGCACGGCGCTCCACGGCGTGCCCGCCATGTTCGACTCCCTCCTCGACGTCCTGCCCCCGGACTTCAAATCCACCTCGCTCCGCACCGGAATCGTGGCCGGCGCCCCGGTCCCGAGGCCACTCATGGAGAAGTTGGTGGGGATCCTAGGCATGACGGAGTTCACGAGCAGCTACGGCCTGACCGAGGCCTCGCCGACCTGCTTCAACGCCTTCACCGACGACGCCATCTCCCGGCGCCTCACCACGGTGGGCACTCTGATGCCGCACGCCTCCGCCAAGATCGTCGACCGCGACGGCAACACCGTGCCTCTGGGGACGAAGGGCGAGCTCTGCATCGCGGGGTACCAGCTCCAGGCGGGCTACTGGAACAACTCGGCCAAGACGGCCGAGACGATGTCGCGCGACGCGGCGGGCGTGCTGTGGCTGCACACGGGCGACGAGGCGGTATTTGATGCCGACGGGTATTGTTCCATTACCGGGCGGTTCAAGGACATCATTATCCGAGGCGGGGAGAACATCTACCCCCTCGAGATCGAGGAGCGGCTCATCTCCCACCCCAGCATCTCCCGGGCCGTGGTGGTCGGGTTGAAAGACGCGCACTACGGCGAGGTGGTCGGCGCCTTCCTCGAGGTCCGTGCTGGCCGGGAAGTCCCCGGTGACGACGAGGTGAGGGAGTGGGTGCGCGCCCGGCTGGGCCGGCACAAGGTCCCCGCGCACGTGTTCTGGTTGGGGCGAGGCGGCGTGCCGGCCGAGGTGCCGCTAACGGGAAGCGGCAAGGTGCGCAAGTTCGAGATGGGGGCGCTGGGCGACAAGCTGCTCAAGGAGAGGACGGCGCGCTCGAAACTGTAGGTTCGGTATTCTGAGCTAATTGGTTGGTGGTTAGATGTCTGTTAGTTTGCTAGACGGTTCTGCAAAAAAGTTACCCCTGTCGTGTCGTCATCATGTAGAAAGAGATAGATAGCCAAGGGGAAGAAGGCCCTGGCATAGAAACTTGAAACCAAAAAAAGTTTATTGAACGAATGACGGCGAAAGATCCGTAGATATACCAAAAGGCCCGCTCGCGAGAAAAGAGAAAAGAGAAACCCAAACGGTACCAAACGCCTCTAATGCTCTCTAACCCCCAACCTCCTCCAACCCACCCATCTAGCGTCTAGCACAGGAAAAAAAGAGGGCACAGAAACACCCTCATGCAAATCTAACAACACCACCAACCTGAAACCGCTCTCCCCTCTCGAACAACCTCACCACCCCCTTGTACGACTGCCCGTCTACAACACCGTCCCCTTCACCTGCTGCACGTTCTTCACGTTAATATTCCGCCACATCGAGACGAACCCAATCGCCGGCACGACAACCAGCAGCGCCGGGATGAGCATGTGCGTCTGCGCATCCGAATACGCCATGTTGATCGCCGCCCGCACGGGCGTCCCCATGGAATACGACTTCTGCCTCCCCAGATCGGCGTAAATCTCTTCAAGGTCCGGCAGCGCCCCGGCAGGGAGGTACCGCGCGAGCCGATCCCGGAAGACGACCTGCCAGATGGCCGTCGAGACCGTGGACCCCACCGCGCCGCCCACCGACCCGAACACGCCCTGGATCGCAAAGATGACGGCAATGTGCTGATGGTCGACGGCCGACTGCGCCGCCAGCTGCTCGCAAATCATAAAGGTGCCGCTCGCGACCGAGATGAGCACCTGCGTCAGGATGATCTTGTACAGCGGGGTCCCCATCCGGCGGAAGACAATCATGAGGATCACGCCGACGAGGTGGCACGGGATGCCAAAGTACAGCGTCAGGTCCTTGAAGGTGCCGCGCCGGCGAATGACGTAGCCGATCACCACCGACGTCAGGCACCCGCCAATGTTGAAGATGTAGTAGACGTAGCTCGCGCGCGTGGTGTTGAGGTCGTGCACCACCTGGAGGTACGAGAGGAAGTACGAGTTCCAGATGTAGAAGCTCGTGAAGAGGCTGGCCGTCAGCATGCACGCGCCGAGGATGGTGCGATCCTTGAGGAAGCGGAACGGGATGAAGGTGCGGTCGTCGGGCAGGTTCTTCTCGCGGACGACGAACGCCCCGATGAGCACGGGACCCAGAGTCACCATGGTCAGGATGACGGGCGACCGCCAGCCGTCCTCCTGCAGAGGCGCGAGGTTAAAGGAGAGGAGAAAGAGCGCGAGGCCGGCGGTGACGAGGGCGAGGCCCGGGATGTCGAACTCGCGGACATAGTTGCGGACCGTTTCGCCAAAAGTCCTACCGGCGTGGCTCCGCGGGGCGACGAGGCCCTTGGCCTTGGCGCGGCGAAGGACCGACATGAGCAGGAAGAACAGTGGCAGGGTGAGCACGGGCGTGGCGAGTGCAAAGGTGGCGAAGCCCCATCGGAAGCCCGGCCCGTCGAGGAACATCTGCGAGATGGGCCCGCCGATCCACGCGGTGACGATGTACGGCGAGTTCCCGTACGCCAGCATGAGTCCTCGCGACCGGAGCGCCGAGGTATCGGCGATGAAGATGCTGAGGCTGTAGATGACGCCGTTGTACCCGACCCAGTACAGCACCTGGGCGGCGCAGTACGTCCAGACGTCCCTGCACAGCGCCATCATGCCGAGGCCCGACGCCAGCACAAAGACCGACACGGCGTACCCCTGGGGACGCCCCCAGATGTCGAGGATCTTGGCGAGGGTGAGCTTCCACAGGCCACCGACGAGGCTGCTCATGATGTTGGTGACGGGGGTGAGCGAGTGGGCACGGAACGAGCTCGTGACCCAGGGGGTGAAGTTGGCCGTGACGTTCTGCTGCAGCGAGTCGAGAAAGTAGACGAACCAGACCATGGCGTACGCTATCAGCAGCTCGCGGCGCGTCCACGTCAGGGCCGCCGCCTGCATCTGCTGCACGCCGGACTGGACGTTGCTGGAAGGCGTCTGCTCCTCATCGGGCAGAGGGGCGCCGTCGTCGCCGGCCATGATGCTACCATAGCTGCCGTTCTTCGGTCCGGCAAGCGCGGCGTCCCCTGCCTCGGCCCTCCCGACTATTAGGGGCTCGTCAGGGGCGCTCCGCTGGGCGAAGAGCCCGGCGCCGGGCGTCTTGGAGCCCGACATCTCATCGGAGATGGGTATCTTTCGGGGCGGCCACACGTATCGTCTGTCGGGGCGGGATATCGATGAACGGGGGGTTCGGCTCTACTCGGAGGAGAAGCGGGCGATGGCACGAGTGGGGAAGCTGGTCGGGCGATCTCTATCGTGAGACGAAGCGTGCGGTCGGAGGCGGCGCCGATGAAGCGGCGCAGAAAGCTAATATTCGACAATAAGATGGATATGTTGAAGTCATACAGCCATGGGATATTCTGGTATGCTGCCTGGAACTCAAAACCACCCAAAATCACCACCTCAGCAGGCTCCACGTCCGTCGTGACCTCGGGCACGTCGGGAAGGCAGCATCGGGCTCCAGGGGCCAGTGGGAGTGGGGGCCTAACGACGCAGGGAAGGAGCTAGGGAAGCGGGTGCGGCCGCGTGGGGGCTTTCGTGCGTTGGCGTTGCCTACTTCGGTGTTTGCCCCGGTAGGAAGGAGCGACCCTTGCCCGTTTACAGACGTCCCGAGATGAGGATGATGAGCTGAATACCGAGTATGTATGTGATACGGGTACGTCTATTAGCAGCCCGCCGTGAACAGCACTCTGCTGCGCTGCGGGACGGGTCGATGCGGAGGGCGCCGGCGTGCGTGCGTTTCGGGATCGATACCGAGGGTATCCGGCGCTGAGAACCCGGGTGGAGATGCGCTGCGACGTGCGCTGTGGGCTGTATGTGACGACGCCTGGATCCCGGCTGAGCGGCGCTGCAAGGCCGTGTCACGCGCTGTGGTACGTGGTGCGATGCGGCGGGTATCGCGGTATGTATGGATGAGGCTTCGTTTTAGTGTGCAGAGAAGACGACGAGACTTCTATGCTTTTGGGGAGAGAGAACGGCTGTTGGCTCGTCTGGAGCACGGCGAAATAACACTGGCGCCCCTGAGTCCCATGGCTGCCTGCCGTCATTCATGCAGCGGCTGACCTCGGCATCCGCCCGCCGAGTCACTGCCTCAGGCGGCGCCAGTCACGCGGTGATGCTGGGTGATCGCACAGTCATGGTCCCCGGCGGGGGTTACGGCGGGCTCAGGTGGCCTCATCCTGCAGGTCCTCGCCTCTCAAATCACGGGGCGCCAGGTGGTGAAGCGGAGGCGACCCTGAGATTGATAAGCGCCGGGCTCGGGCCCCGGCCCACTACTCAGTAGCAGCGTCTCCACGGGGTCCGATGGCAATGACAGCAGACTGACACGAGGACGAGACAAGAGCGTTCCTAGTGCGACTAGCGCCGAGTCGTAGACGCCCGGGAGAACCCACGGAACCTGACCTGTGTCTCGGGTCAACAGCGGGCTGCTTCACACGAAACAGAGAAGTCCCGCTCGAAGACCCGGGTCTGCCCGCTAGACACAGCGCCAAGCAAATGACGCACCGGAATCCGCGCAATCCCCGTCGGAGCAACGCGGGAACGGGAAGCCTACAGTACCCCGCACGGCCCGCGGCCACGACACCGAAAAGCGATGGGCCGTGCCCCCTGCACAAAATTTTTATCAGATTATCTGATGGAACGCTAGCAACAATCAATCTCCCATCTTTCTCCACCCCTCCCTCCACCATCCCTCTCCGAAGCCGGCCGCCGACCCTCGGTTTCGTTTGCGGGACTTTCGTGCGTTTCTGGCGACCCCCACATGGCTTGCACCATGACATCGTCCAAGACGCCACCGCCTTTCCGTTAGAGTTATCTGATCCGCTTGTGCAGGCCTCTCGCGTGCCTTGTGGACGCCCTCGTGTTACCGGGGCGGGGCACGGCATCGGCTACGAAGAGGACTGGCGTGTTCGAATCTCCGAAAGGGCGGCCAGCGTGGTATGTGCCGCCCACCCCACCCCTGGTGAAGAACTGAAAAGTGCCGGAATGCCTGGCTTGTACCGGTACTTGGGGGGTAGTCCACCCCTGGTGCGGGCCATCAAGCTTTGGGTGGGCGGCGTGGCCTTGGAGGGGCTGGGACCTTGGTTCCGGTCCCTGCGAGATGATCGGCCTTGCACCCCTCGTGTCGGAATTCCGCGGGGAAAGACGAGCAAGTGGTCGAGGTCGAGCGGCTGTGCAATTGGCGTCCCGAGCTCGACTTGTCGTCTGATCCGAGTGTTCAGGAGCCCTGGAGACACCTTGGAATTGAGATCCTCCCTTGACTGAATGCGAGAAGCCTCTGGTGAGAGCTCTCGCTTCGTCCGAGCCTGGAACCCTCGACCGAAGCTAGGACATGCAAAGTACTATCCACATGCCCCAGTCCTCGACCCTGTTGATCAGCCATCAGCTCGGAACCGAGGGTGGACGCACCCCACCCCTCTCTAGCCTCCATCTGTTACAAGTACCCGGCAATAACTGTACCGCCAGTCCTTTACCACGACGTAAGAGCCCCCGACGAAGCTCCTGTTTTGCCGAATCTCCGTGGGCAGCAGTGTGACCCCCGAAGCTTCCCTCCTCCACACTTTTTCCTCCGCGAAGCTCTCCTTGCCTCTCCCGTGCCAATTGCCCGCGAAAGCACACCTCACACACGTTCGCCATGTCGTCCCCCACGAGCCCGACCCAGCCCGGGTCCCTCTCCTCCCAGGACATCGTCCTCAAGCTCCCGCACCCCTACCTGACCGAGTACCTCGTCGACAAGGTCCCCGGCGGCTCCGCCTCCGAGCCCGCCCGCTACCGGGTCCAGCAGAACCCTCGGCCCTCCACCGCCGACCGGCAGTCCCTCCCCGGCAGCCTCTCGAGCGACGACCTCACCTTCACCGAGATCACGGCCCTAAAGTCCAGCGAGCTGCCCCCGTCCTCGGACAACACCCTCTGGGGCCGCTCCCGCCGGTCGCCGGGCTGCACCTTCTCCTGGTCCGCCTCCGAGCCGCCGACCCTAGGGCAGGCCTGGCTCCTCGTCTACGTCATCTTCACGATCCAGCCGGGCGTGGAGTGTCTCCGCCTCGGGCTCCGGGGTCAGGGCGCGGACCTCGTGGCGCAGCAGCTCAAGGACGTCTCTCTGGCCGTCGACCTCCCGCGCAGGGCGGGCGACGCCGCGGTCGCGCAGAACGAGGGCGAGGTGCTCCTCCTCCGCGGCGCCTTCTGGCAGGGCGCCGGCTCGCCCTTCGGCCCCCGCCCCGCCTGGCTCCCCTCCTCCTCCCCGGCCTCGCTCCCGGGCTCCACGCCCCTCTCCTCCTTCCCAGCCACGCCGACGCACTACAACCACACCCTGGTCCCCCTCGGCGACCCCTCCCAGCCCGAGAAGAGCCACCTGGCCCGGCACCCCCTCCGCCCCGCGAAGCCCGCCCCCGGCTCCGTGGTCTACAGCCGCTGGATCCCTCACCTCCGCGAGAACTTCTCCATGATCGTCCTCGACCCGGCGGACGCCTCGCACGTGGACCTCTTCCACACCTGGCAGAACGACCCGCGCGTCTCGCAGGGGTGGAACGAAACGGGGACGCGCGAGCAGCACCAGAAGTACATCGACGACATCCACGCCGACCCGCACCAGGTCGCCGTCCTGGCGCGCTTCGACGACGTGCCGTTTGCGTACTTTGAGATCTACTGGGCGAGGGAGGACAAGCTTGGCGCCTACTTCGAGTCGGGCGACTACGACCGCGGGAGGCACAGCCTCGTGGGCGACGTGCGGTACCGCGGCCCGCATCGCGTGGGCGCGTGGTGGAGCAGCCTGATGCACTACCTCTTCCTGGACGAGCCGCGCACGACGTGCGTGGTGGGCGAGCCCAAGGACACCAACTCCACTGTCGTCATGTACGACCTCATGCACGGCTTCGGGATCGACAAGTTTGTGGACCTGCCGCACAAGAGGAGCGCGCTGGTGCGGTGCCCGCGCGAGAGGTTCTTCCAGCTCTCGCCCCTGGGTGACAGCGAGAAGGTTGTCGGCGGGATGAGGATCGGGCTGGTGCCCAAGCTGTAGGTGTCTTTGTGTTTCGGCAAGGTGGATGAATGCTTTCCGTATGTAGTTTTTGGTTCTGTTGGGATTTGGGAGACCGGTGGTATAAGCCGCAAAACAAAAGTTCAAATCCGCTAGTTGAGCAGGTCTGTAGACAAATTGTATCACATTATGCAAACCGAGACTAGTGATTATAAGCCACCACAAAAAGGACATGTTCTATCTTTAAGCAGGTCCGCCCATACAGACGGACGTCGCATCGTGAGGTTCCGAGGTAGGGGACGGTGGGTGTAAGTCTCAAGTGCCCAGGTTCGGTCTTTGAGCATGTCTGCGGACAATTTGTATCGCATTATGAAGTTCATACTATCGTACCCAAAGGACCTCTACATGAAACAATGGAACAATTAAAAACGTGAATATCCCTCTACGCGTAAATCGCAAACTCCCCCCCGTCTACATCCCCCGGGCCAGCCTATCCTTAAACTTCTCGGGCGACAGCTGCATATAGTCAAATATCACTAACACCCCGTTAGCACAAGCCCACCACAAGAGTCAAAAAGATTGCAACTTACCCGCAAGCCCCAAGTCATCCGAGAACGACGCCTTCAGCACGTCCTCTCCCGAAACAACCGGCTCCCCGGGCGTACTCCTCGCGGCCTTCTTGCCCACCGCGAGCGACATGCGCGGCAGGAACTCGTCGATGTCCAGGTACGACGGCTTCCGCGAAGGGTCGACGCGCGAGAGCATGGCCTGGTGGACGTTGACGGCGGCGTGGTAGCCCATGTGGAGGGCGCCGCCGCAGCGGCGGATGCCGGACCAGCGGGCGACGTCGCCGGCGACGAAGTGGGAGTCGGCGTTTGGTGTTCCCTCCACGAGGTGGAGGCTTCTTCACGTTAGCTTCGAGCTTCGAGCCTCGGGTGGGAAGAAACAGCAGGGAAGCTGGGGGGTTCGAAGGGGAGACGGGGGAGCTTACCTCGGCGTAATCTTCACATAACCCTCATCATCTACCGCCGAAGCGGGGAAGAAGGTACTAGACGGCACACTCTTGGAAAGCGCCATTATGACCTCGCTCGCGACGATCTTGCCCCCGCCGCTGAGCTCGACCTCGACCTTCTTGACGCCGTCCTTGACCTCGGTCTTGGTCTCCTGGACGCGCTGCCCGAGGATGACGTCAACGTCCATCTCCTTGACCAGCTCAAGCGTGCGGTCCTTCATATCGTCGGGGAGCGACTCATTGGAGAGGAGCTTGTCGCGCGAGTGCACGAGGGTCACCTTGACGTGAGGCTGCACGAGCTTGAGCTCCGCCGCCATCTCGATGCCCACGGCGCCTATTCACTCTTTATCAGCAACTGCCTTCATCACACTTAGTTATCAGCAAGTCGGCAAACAAGACTTACCACCGCCAACGACGACAACACCGTGCGTCGCATTCTTCACAGTATGGATCTGCTCCTCCGCCTCAACAAGGAACGCCTTCCGGCTCAGCGACTGCGGCTGCACGGGGAACGGCCTCCGGATGCCCGACGCCGCGATCAGGAAGTCGTAGTCCTGGACGCTGACCTCCTTGCTGGCGTTGTCGACGATGCTCGCGCGCTTGGCCTCGGGGTCGACGGAGGTGACGCTGCCCTGGACGACGCGCACGTTGGGGACCTGCAGGGAGGGAATGTCGGAGTAGCGGGTCCAGGTCTTGGGGGCGTAGGTGGCGGAGGCGAGGGCTAGGGGGGAGCCGATGAGGTGGTCTGTGGGGTGTTAGCTGTGAACGGGGCTGAGAGTGGGTATGTTGTGACTGGGGAAAGTCCATACAGAAGCCGTCCCTCTCGTCGACGAGGGTAATCTCGACAGGCGTCCTCGGCGCCTCAGCATCATGCTTATAGTTCGGGTAGTTGTACCGCGGGTTAACGTGGTTCCCCAGGTCAATCAGGTTCACCGTGGCCGAAAGACCGGCGTACGAGCCGCCCACCACCAGAATCCTGGTGACGGCGGGGTCAGAGGAGCCGTTGACCGTCATGTCTGCGTTTGGCGCCGGCGTCGTGTAAGCGCGAAGCTGCTGGGACGGGTACGTAGTCGCCTGGAGTCTCGAGGTGCCTCTGCGGACCGCGGGGGCGAGGGGCTGTATGCGCTGCGTGGAGAGGAGTCTGAGGTGACCCGCGCGGGTGGTGACTGAGGGCTGGAAGGACCTGAGGACACTGGTGCGTCCTGCGATGAGTTTCATGCAAGCACGACGATGGCGCGCAGTTGGGAAAGGAGTGACCCGTGAAAGGAGAGAAGAATGGAAGATAGAAGGTAGCAGCGGTGTACGTGTTTGTCGAAGTTACAAGTTTTATCCTCTCTGGATCGCGACAGGGGGGGCACACTTTTAAACCAAGAAGAAGGATCCAGGGGAGGGGTCAGGACTAGTCTAATCCCCAACGTTGACGCAACGGTAACCTCGGGGCGAGCGTCGGGCTTGCAGGATCCAGAAGATTGCTCCGCCCTGTGGGGACCGTGGGGATCCGTCCTCCCTTTGGCAGGCGTATTCGTACATACGGAAATCCGGGAGTACGGACATAGCGGAACCGTTTTGTTTCAAGGGCCCAGGGCTCATGTGGGGCGAGAAACGCCACAAGACTGGAGTTTATCAGATCCGAGATTTTCTCGGTCGTGGGAAATGTGGGGCCGGATCCCGAACCGTCCACGGCTATGGGAGCGGCTCGCCCAATTCCGACCTGGTCCGACAGTAAACACGGCTGGGGATGCAGCATTCCAGTTACACGAGTCAGCACTTTGTAATGTTTCGTTGAGGCGCAGCAGGAACCGGCGGTGGGCGGCAAAGGGCCCGAAGCACGAGGCGAGACTGGGAGACGGGGGGAGGGGTGTCTAGGAAGAGATTTCGTCCGTTCATGTACCGAGCAGTGCTACGACGTACGTAATGAAACTGCTGGAGTGCCCCAGTGAGGGGTCTCAACCTGTGGGTCTGGCTAGCAGCCAGCAGTGGCGTGAGGGGGGACGTGTCGGCCTGGAGATAGGGGAGTTACGACGTACTGTACCGGCCTCGGGGCGCCAAGCAAAGTTATCTGATCCGATGCCCCACACATGTCATGAGCCGGTATCGGCCGTGCGCTCCGGCCAAGGAATTGTGGCCAACACGGACTTTGCGGCCCGGGGACTTCGGGGTTCAATCCGTCGCACGGCTTCACGCGGGCCGTGGTGTTTGGTTTTCCGGATTCAATGCCGGCTCACCGTCCGTGAGGGGGAGTGGTTCGAGGCCGGAGTGGGTAGAGCCGGCCCAGTGAAATTACAATGTCGATTATCAATCTCGCCAAGACCCGCGTCCGCGGAAGTCCCGTGCTTTGTACCTTGGACGGACGCCGCGGGGCATTTCACACCGCCGAGACCTTTCCGCGAATGGCGGGTCGTATCGACACCCCTCCCCCCAATTTGAGGGTCCATCTCCGGCACAGCTGATGCCGCCTCCCACTCCCCCATGTGATGAGATCGTTGAACGGGGCCTCCTGCGGGCCCTGCAGCAAGGAACTTTTTGTTGTGGACCTGTCCATGATTCTCGGTAGCTTGGCCCAAACAACGAGATAAGCTAAAAGCAAAAAGTGACGATCCTCTGTGTGAAAATGCATAGACTCACTAAGCAGTGTGGATCTCCCTGGTCCGACTCTTCTCTTGTTTGAACTTCTTCTACCGGGATGCGGGACTGAAGGGCTGAGAATGACCGTCACTGTCCTCATCGATGGTATTGAGCCGCTCGCCTACTCGGCGTCTTGACCCGGGGTCTCCAAGTTTCTTCCAGCCCTTCTTCCGTTGAAGATGTCCCAACCACAAGGGTGAGGCACAACCATGGCCTCGACAGAAGCGAACGAGAGGCCCCCAAGGATACGGCGTCCTCGTCCGGCTCGATGAAATAGTCCAAGGAGCTAAAAGCCAGGATGCAGCCCAGTTCCGCATCACGAGTATGATCTTCAGCCAGCTCCTCGACGACATGAACACCACCAGCTGCGACGACGCCTCCGCCACCTAGACTCTCCGGGACCGCGACGCCGCCGAGGACTCGGCCTAGTCCGATGTCAACTCCAGAACTTTCATCCGCGCCTACCCCGCCGCCACCGCTTTGTCCTCGTCTGTCTTGACATGTTCTCGCAAAATCTCAGCCAGCGTCTCGGTCTGCGCCTACATCCGCGCCTACATCCGCGCCGAAAACGCCAATTTCTTCGACAGCCGCAAGGTTGGCGGGGTATCGGCGGGGTGTCCCCGCTCCTCAACCCCAGCATCCAGGTCGTGCAGTCCGGAACCTCGGAAAGGGTCGGCTGGCACGTCGCCACCTACGTCGCGGCCGTTGCGCGACGCCCGACTCGCGGGAATGCCCGCCTAGCCCGCCTTCCTGCCCATAGCGCCTGGGCGGCTACATCTCACGAAGGATCTCCTCCGCCACGCCCACATAATATTCCGCTGCCTTCAAACCCTAATACGCGTCCCTGTCGTCCAGGCGCCGCGTCGAAGGTGGAGTCCAAGTTAGTTGAATACATGGTGGCGCGCAAGACGGGCAACGAGAAGATCTGCCATGGAGCAGCGCATCCAGACCAGCCTCAAGCGCATCACCAAGCGCTGCGCAGTGCTCGACATTCGTGCACCCCTCTCAGCTATGCGGGACGCGGAGAGAATAACGGTCTCCAAGGCTAGGATGGCCACGGAGTAGCGGGCTCACATCGAGCTACTGGAATTTGGCGGCGACTGCTCTGATCTGGTGAAGCTCAGGAGCTTCCACAAGGACGAGGGCAATCTTGTCTCGTCGACACGCGGGGAGGACTCAGGTGAGCTGGCGAAGAGCCAGTACATCGATAGAGTACCGGGCGGAAAGGTCACTGTGCCGATCCAGGAACAGGAGACCGAAAGCGCCGCGCCGGGTGAGTAAATCGATATCTCTGACAAGTTCATAGATACCGCGCTCGAATCAAAGAAGTTGAGCAACTTCGTCCGGCCGAACGCACACCTCTTCAGCGGGCTCATCGCCGCCGTCCTCGTCCGCCGCACTTAACAGACCTGCGGCGTCATCCTCCGAGGATGACGATCCGCGTCACCAACACTGCACCGAGACGAACCGAATGTTTTCGCTCGGAAAGCTCCTGTCGGGCATGTTCTTCATGCCGGCGATGGTGGGGCTCCTCGGCCAGTCCGCCAGCTGGGGCCTTCCGGCATCGTGACCAAGAAGCTCCTCAACAGGCTCCGCGTCCTCTCCTCCCAGCCACCGTTCAGACAGGGCATGGACTTCCGCAATTGGCCGGCCGCTCGCTCGCCCCACTGCTGGCTATCCGTCATGACAAGGACCACGGCGGAGCTGGCCGGGTTCGGCAGGTCTATGATGGCCACGCTTATCGCCGTGACGGTGAAACTTCTCATTGCCATCATCCCCTCGCACGTCCTGGCGTGGAAGATCGCCATGGTCTGCATCCCAACCTGATTCGGCACCGGCGTTCTGCAGATCATGGAGCTGGCGCACTACCAGTGGCGCCGGAAGGCCGAGGCGGTGAACTCCATCATGGCCATCTCGGCGCTATCGGTATGGAGAGGACGGCGTGGGCGGACACGGCACTGGTCATCACACACCGGATCTAGACTGTTCGGAGGGTCGACGTGATTATGGTGGTCGAGGCTGGCGAGGTTGATAGGGCGGCTGGGCCCGGCTGGTGTCTGCGGCGGAGTTGGGTGGATGAGTACACCGTCTATGGTAATAATGCGTAATCACATAGGTCGATGATCTGATGAAACTAGAAGGAACTTGTACCCATCCGTGCTGTTCTGGCGCGGTTGACGCGTGCTCGCGGAGGACAATACTCTGTCCTTCCCATCACTCTCCACTCAACATCCCGAGCGAGAAACAGTGTCTCGGTTGCCGTCCGCTTCCGGCATTCGCGAATCGAGCAGAGTTCTGCTGCAGCCAAGCCGACCCCTTTGGCCACATGCAGCTAGCCGTTACTCTAACCGGGACTTGGGGGGGGAAGTGGGGCATACGACGCCACGCCGTCCAATCCAAAGG
The DNA here is from genome assembly GCA_017657125.1 of Scopulariopsis brevicaulis. Lineage (NCBI taxonomy): Eukaryota > Fungi > Ascomycota > Sordariomycetes > Microascales > Microascaceae > Scopulariopsis > Scopulariopsis brevicaulis. The sequence goes on from JAGFNX010000183.1 coordinate 148,532, forward strand.
CCGCTATATAATCTGGCCCTACCTTCGGATGACTAACCAATGTTCCGAGCCCCAACCTGGCAGATGAGCGATCCCGCCCACATGTGCCGCTTCATTGGTTCCGGCGCGCTTCTGCATCCCGATCGAAAGCCAAGTGCAACGTCCAACACCCTTGCCCGGTCGCCCATTGCGTCTCAGGCTTCAGCCACCCCTACCCTCGGAAGGTGAACCTCGCATCGGACATGGCCTAGGAGCGTCGCGTGCCAGCATCCCACCACCACTGCCCTGCGCAACCCCTTGGCCGGCTCTTCCTGGCCCCACGGAATGGCCCATCCTGCTGCAGCCTGCTCGCACCTAAAGCCTCTAGCTTCCCCCTCGTGACCGCCAAGGACCCAGCCGTCCGTAAGCCGGTGTACGCCCCTTCCTCCCCACCCCACACAACAACCATTACCGCCAGTCCGCGACCCCAGCGTCCCTCCTCTCAGCCGCCCGGTCCCAGGAGCACGAGAGCCGACCCCAGAGCACTGGGAAGAGGAGGGAACGCGCACCCCGTCTACGACTCTCCATCCCCGTACGACCCCACGCCCTTCGGTAGCGACGACGAAACACTGGAGCAGTACGAGCTCGGCGACTACGTTGAGATCCAGGCCCGGAAGGACCGACAGGATAGAGAGGCACGGAAACGCGCAAAGAGAGACGAGAAAGTCCGCCGACTGGACGAGCTAGACGAGATGAAGTTCTCTCACAGCATTCAGTTCAACGCTGTGCCGGACTGGAGCAGCCAGTACCTTGCCTACAGCAACCTCAAGAAATTGTGCGTCCTCCTCGGTCTAGTGTCTCGGTGCCCTCAAGGCGTCACCAACCTTGGCCCGATATGGATCTGATCACTAACGGATAAACAGGATATACCAGCTGGAGAAGACTGCCCACGATGCCTCTGCCGGGGACCCCGAGTCACGGCCGCTCGTTGGCGTCGAGGACCCCCAGGATATATTCTCGCGCGCCCTGAACGCCGAGCTCGAAAAGATCACTGCGTTCTACAAGACCAAGGAGGCCGAGCTGAGCGACGAAACGAAGCAGGTCCTCCACGATGTCGAGGAGTTCGACAGCGGCGGGCCTGGGGGCCGGTGGTTCTCCGACCACCCCCACCCCCACGAGTCCGACAACGCTGATGACAGCGACGACGACGACGAGACGACGGGCCTGACGAGGAGCCGCTCGACCCGCCACAAGTCGGTTCCGAGCATCCACCCGGGCGACCTGCCGGCCGCCACTCGGGAGCGCTCCCGCTCGCTGCGCCGCGCCAGCACGACGCTAGACGACTACGCCGAGCAGTCGTTCCTGTACTCGACGGGCATCGTGCTCAAGAAGCGCGTGACGGCCCTCTTCGTGCAGTTGTGCGAGCTCAAGTCGTACATCCAGCTGAACAAGACGGGCTTCGGCAAGGTGCTGAAGAAGTTTGACAAGATCCTCCACAAGGAGATGAGGGCGGGGTATCTGGAGCGCCACGTCCTGCCGGAGTACCCCTTCCGCGCCGAGACGCTACACGACGTCGAGGACAAGATTGGAAAGATGGAGTGCGCGTACTCGGCCATCGCGACGCAGGGGGACCTCGAGCTCGCGAAGAAGGAACTGCGCGCGCACCTGCGCGAGCACGTCGTGTGGGAACGGAACACGGTCTGGCGCGACATGATTGGACTCGAGCGGAGGGCCGAGGCCGCGCGGATAGGGCGGTCGCTGCTCGGTACTGATAACACGTCTACGCTCCTGCAGGGTGACGATGTCAAGCTTCCGGAGACGAGGGAGTTTGCCACGCCGTTTGGCCGAATCAGCCTCCCACTGTGGCTGGCGAATAGCACCATGGTCTGGCTCGTTGCCATCGTCGCCATCTTCTTCATCGTGCTGTACCTCCCCATCCTGGAGAAGGCCGAGCAGCAAAACTGCTTGGCGCTGCTGGTGTTTGTCAGCTTGCTGTGGGCGACAGAGGTGAGTCCCGGGTCGTCACTGGGCAAGAGTTGAATTACGGTGCTAACATCCGCAGGCCATTCCCCTCTTTGTCACGTCCCTGACAATCCCCTTCCTCTGCGTGGTCCTCCGCGTCCTGCACTCCGAGACCGAGCCGTCCAAGCGCCTCGATGCCAAGGCCGCGGCTTCGTACATCTTCTCGGCCATGTGGACGCCCGTCATCATGCTGCTCCTCGGCGGCTTCACTCTCGCGGCGGCGCTGTCCAAGTGCAGGATCGACAAGCACCTCGCGACGTTTGTGCTCAGCAAGGCGGGGACGAAGCCGCGGACGGTTATTCTGGCCAACATGTTTGTCGCAGCGTTTGCGAGCATGCTGATCAGCAACGTTGCCGCACCCGTGCTCTGCTTCTCCATCATCGAGGTAAGCAACGACGTACCCCTCTAAACAGCGCTCGAGGTACTAATAGCCGTAGCCCATGCTCCGAACGCTGCCCTCCGACTCCAACATGTCCAAGGCAGTCATCATGGGCATCGCGCTAGCCTCCAACATCGGCGGCATGCTCTCGCCCATCGCGTCCCCGCAGAACGTCGTCGCCATGGGCATCATGACGCCGCCGCCCTCGTGGCCGCAGTGGTTCCTCATCGTCATCCCCGTAGGCGTCATCTCCCTCGTCCTCATCTGGCTTGTCCTGATCGCGACCTTCCACCCGGGCCGCGGCGTGACCATCGCACCCATCCGCTCGATGAAGGAGCCCTTCTCGGGCGGGCAGTGGTTCGTGTCGCTCGTCACGCTCTTCACCATCGGCCTCTGGTGCGCCAGCCGGTCCCTCGAGGGCGTCTTCGGCGACATGGGCGTCATCGCCATCATACCCATGGCGCTCTTCTTCGGCGTGGGGATCCTGACCAAGGAGGACTTTAACAACTTCCCCTGGACAATCATCATCCTCGCCGCGGGCGGGCTGTCGCTCGGGAAGGCGGTGGACTCGTCGGGGCTGCTGCATACCGTGGGGACGCTGATTACGTCGGGCATGGAGGGGATGAGCCTGTACGCCGTGCTCGTGTCGTTCTCGGCGCTTATCCTCGTCATCGCGACGTTCATCAGCCACACGGTCGCGGCGCTGATTTTCCTGCCGCTGCTGTTCAACGTGGGCAAGGACATGGAGACGCCGGCGCCGAATATCCTCGTCATGGCAGGCGTGCTGATGTGCAGTGCCGCCATGGGTCTGCCGACGAGCGGGTTCCCCAACATGAGTGAGTTACAATCCCCCTTCTTTCCTCTCTTTCCCCGCTTTATCCTGAGATTGAGGGTCTAATGTGTCATTGCAGCTGCCATCATGAAGGAGGATGCCGCGGGGAGGAGGTACCTCATGGTGAAGCACTTCATCAGCCGGGGCGTGCCGAGCAGCGTCATCACGCTCATAGTGTCCGTCACGGTCGGTTACGGCGCAATGGTCGTGGCGTCGCTGGACTAGGCGTCCGAGCGCGTGGTCTCTTGGGCGCCTGTGTCTGGGCTGGAGACTGTTGTGTTGCGGTCCGATTTGGACCAGATCTGGGGGTGTATCTGGGGTTATTTGCGAGGTTGTGTGGAAATTAGGTTATTTGTTTTGGGAGTTTGAGCTGCACACGAGATGCTCTGCCCATCTGCATCTGGGAGTAACTACGGACTAGCTACATCATCATATAGCTTTGCATCGCCATGCGAGGTTTAGACTGGCAATAGCATTCAGCGTTGGGAGTCCCCGGATTCGGCCCCAGGTGGCGGCGGCTGTCCCGCCCATGTGACACTGAAAGCGCGAGTGAACTTCCATCCACACCTTCCGACACAACACTCATCGACCATACCTTCTGCTCCATTTTCGTCGAATGTCTATTTTTTCAGACGGAGCAAGCGGCCTTGATGCCCTCCTTCATCGACGCCGCCCTGGTCCATGGCATCACTTCACCAGGCAACCCTGCGTCTTCTTGGCCCACAAGCTCTACACTTGGCAACCGCGATATCCAGTTCCCTCTCCAGAATCGCTTCCGGTCTCCATTGTCTGCGTCTCTGACACCCACAACAGTCAGCCTGCCCTTCCAGATGGGGACATCTTAATCCACGCTGGCGACTTGACTCAGTCGGGGTCGTTCGAAGAGCTCCATGTCGCGCTCAACTGGCTTTCCTCTCAGACGCATCCAATCAAGATCGTCATTGCAGGCAACCATGACCTTCTACTTGATACGAGACAGGACGCCTCAGGGAACAAGATCAAGTCCACCGCCGACCCCTCCAAATCCCCCGCGGCGCTTCGAGCCTCCCTTCCCTGGGGTGGTATAATCTATCTCCAAAACCAGGACACTACTGTAACTTGCCCCAACGGCCGGTGCCTTCGCATATATGGCAGCCCGTACTCTCCTCGTCACGGTAACTGGGCCTTTCAGTATCCTCGGGCTGAGAACATTTGGCACGACACGATCCCGGAGGACATAGACGTCCTTATAACACACGCTCCCCCACGGGGCCACTGTGACCTTCTCAATCTTGGATGTGTTCACCTTTTGAACGAGTTGTGGCGTGTGCGCCCTCGGTTACATGTGTTTGGTCACGTCCATGAGGGGGCCGAGGTAGAGACTGTTCAGTTCGATGCGCTGCAGCTTGCGTATGAGAGGACTGTTATTTCCGGCGGGGGCGTCTGGAATCTGATGTGGACTGCATTCAAGTTCATGCAGTCGCTCTTCTGGAGGGGACTGAGGATACCGGGCAGGACGGGAGGTTGGTGCACCCTCGTGAACCCAGCCATCGTCGGCGGGTTACGCGATGCCGAGGCAAGACGACCTGCTAGGGTGGTGATATAATATGGCATATCTTTTTATGTCAGTTTTTGACAGAAAATGCTAATGAAGCAGCATTATAGCCCACCGAAGCGATGATATCTCATGTGACTTCGTGTTCCCCAGATCTCGACCAGTTCTGGCCAATGGGCCCACAGCAAACGTGGATCCAGGGCGCGGGTGCTCGCCCCGGGAGTGGATGGGAAGCTTGTTTTAGGACGGGTCCAGACCTTGGGCACTCTAAACGATACGGGGAGTAGCTCTACCATGCAAAGGGGGCCAGTGCTGTCCAAAGTGCTGGTTACATGGTATGCGGGTCATCGCGCTGTCGGGATGGCACAGGGTCCACGGCACGTGACCATAGATCCGGGGAGTCAGATAACAGCATTCCTGGCACCTGCACACGTACGACACCTATCAGTCCCTCGCCCAAGCATTACCGTCCCGCGTGAATCACTCCTCGATCCCTCCCGGAACCACGGCTCCTACCCGACCAGCCCCCCCAAACCTCGGTAGGCGGGCCCCCCAACCCCGCCGTGCCGCAGATCGCCTAAATGGCCAGCGTAAGACACCCCGGAAGCCACCCGGAGCTCTCCCCCCTTACCTCCGGCGGCAGATTGCGGGACTCCGGGGGCTGACGTGGGTATCCCAGCACGGCATCGCGCGGACGACGCACGTTAGGACGGAAGAGCAGCGGCAGGCGGACCTTGCTCGGATCGAGAAGTATCGCGGGGTAGAAGAGGAGCTTCGCGAACGAGTACGTTGCCCCCCTCCCCCCAGCTTCTCACTCCCCCTTCCGCGTCACCTCTCACAGACCCCTCGCTCTCCAAGCTTGACCCCCGACTGACCCAACACCCCCAGGTCCGAAACAACACCCACGACCCCCAAACCCTCGACTTAACAACCCGCCTCCTCCGCGCGAACCCAGAGTACTACACGGCATGGAACGTCCGGCGGCGGTGCCTAACGTCGTGTACGTTCTCCGCATCGCGGCGTGGGTCCTCGCGCTCGAGGGCGTCGCCGAGTTCTACGGCAGCGCGCACTGGCACTTCCTTATCCGGCGGCTCGTCGGGGTCGTTGCCGGGGACGCGGGACGGCCTAGGATGCCGGAGGACTGGGGGGAGTGGTATAACAGCTGAGGAGCCCGCGGAAGACACGGGGGTAGAAGCTGCGAAGGAGGCGAAAGATGGAGACGGGGTATCAAAGGAGGAGAGAGAGGAAGAAGAGGAGGCGCAAAAGCGGGACGAAGAAGTCATAACCTCCGAACTAACCTTTACCATCCCCCTCCTCCTCGAGGCGCCCAAGTGCTACTGGATCTGGAACCACCGCCGCTGGGCCCTCCAACAAGCCACCGCCCGCCTCCCCACCCCGTTCGCCCGGCTAATCTGGGAGCGCGAGCTCGGCCTCGCGGGCAAGATGCTCGCCAAGGACCAGCGCAACTTCCACGCGTGGGGGTACCGCGGGTGGGTCGTGTCGCAGCTCGAGGGCCCCGCGCTGGGGGGTGGGAGCATGGCAGAGGCGGAGTTCAAGTATACGACGGACAAGATCCATGCTGACTTGTCGAACTTTTCGGCGTGGCATTGTCGGAGTCGGTTGATTTTGAGAATGTTGGATGAGAGGGGGGCGACGGATGATGAGAGGCGGAAATTCCTAGAAGACGGTATGTTCCCCTTGCATGGGAGTGGAGTTGTAGGAGCGGTGGGCAGAGGGACGTGAAGCTAACGAAGGCAGAGCTGGAACTCATACGCGGCGCGGTAAACGTCGGGCCAGAAGACCAATCCCTATGGTACTACCACCAATTCCTCCTCCTTAACCTCACCTCCCGCGACCCAAACACCAGCATGGTGCCCCACCTCAGCACCCCCGACCGCGTAGCATACATACAAACCGAAATCGCCGAGATCAAGGACCTGCTGGAGGACTACGTGGACATCAAGTGGATCTACGAGGCGCTGATGGGGTGCACGCTCGCGGTGGCGGAGGTAGAGGGACGGGAGTTAAGCGAAGGAGAGAGAGGGGAGATGAGGGGGTGGCTCGGGAGGTTGAGGGAGTTGGATCCTATGAGGAAGGGCAGGTGGGATGATGAGGAGAAGCGGTATGGACTTCAGTGAGGCTAGCGTAGCTTTGGATATTGCAGACTCCAGTGCGGCGAGCAGTGTTCACGAAGAGGTTGGTATTTGCCGCCGTACAGGCAAGGGGTATATACAAACAAATCTCTCCGCCATGTGCAAGACCTGGCTCTGACGTGTATACGAATCAAATATAAAGAACGCCAAACGCCTCGCTATCTCGTTCCCTCATGATTATACCCGACCCACGCTCAAACAGATATCCAACCCACGCTTCAAGCAAATGCCACCACCAAGCCCTCCAAAACAAAACACGGGCAACAAACACAAAGGGAAAGGATGAGGCGGGCTAAGACGGCACCGCCACCCCCGTAGCCCACGACGGCGCATTGAGTATAACGGCCATGAGCAGCCCCGAGATGAGCGCGGTGACGGGCAGCGTGACGAGCCAGCCAAAGTAGATAAAGGCGACGAGGCGCGGGTTGATGCAGCGCCAGTCGCCGTTTGCGAGGCCGACGCCGACGGTCGCGCCGGCGATGCACTGGGTTGACTTGTTCCGTCAGCTCCAGCCCACAGCGAAGGACGGTTCAAGGAGGGCAGTGGAGAACAGGGGGAGGGTACGAGTTTCACAGGTAGGGGAAATAAGGAATGGAAACGGGGGAATAGAGACAAGGGGGAGAGGAAACGGGGTCTTACCGAAATAGGCAACTCAAACCTCGTCGCCATCAACACCGTAATCGCCGTCGCAAGCTCCATACAAAACCCCCTCGAAGGCGAGATAAGCGTCAACCGATTCCCCAGATTCCGCATAACATGGTACCCATAGGTAACCAACCCCAACACAATCGCCGCCCCCCCAAAACACAGAATCCAAACCGGCACCGGCACCTCCCCCGGCACCTCACCCCTCATCCACACCTCGTACGCCGTCGAGAGCGGCGCAACGGAATTCGAGACGTCGTTCGCGCCGTGGACGAAGGAAGCGGCGGCCGCGGTGAGGACCTGGAGGGAGGCGTAGGTGTATTCCGCGCGGTTGTCGAAGCGCGCGGCGCGGGAGTGCATGTCCTCAATGTCCCAGGTGAGGATGGAGTTCATCTTCTGCAGGCGGACCACATCTTTTTCGAGGCCGCGGAGGAGGAGACGGGTGAGTTTCCAGAGGAGGACCCGCGGGGAGTGCCACCTCCCCGGCGGGCGCGGCGGCGCGAAGTCGTTCCCCCGGTCGACGTGCGCGTGGGAGTCGGAGGAGTGGAGGGACTGTGCCGGAGGCGGGAGCGCAAAGTCGTCGTCCTTATTCAGAAAAGTGGGTAGGTTCCCGCTCGTCTGTACCGACTGGAGGAGCATCTCCGACGCGCGGACGTACGCCAGCTCCTCAGCCGTCAAATGCCCGCGATAGTAGTCCTTGATATTAAGCTTGTTGGTCATTCCGGGGGGCGTCGGAGGCGGAGGCGGTCTGCGGAGGAGAAAGGGACCCCGCCAGGCCATGTACCACTTTAGCGTCCAGTCCTCCGCCATGATGCGGCGCCAGAGGTATGGCATCAGGAAGAGGATGGCTATGAGCGAGGCGCCGCCCGCGATGGAGAGGACGAGGATCACCATGAACTCCGCGGAGGGCTCCTCGATGACGTGGACGCCCTTCCACACGACGAGCACTAGTTCTGTTAGCTGGGCTCCGGCACTCCCACATATGGGGGAAACTCACTTGTCAGGGCCCCGACGGTGATAAAGGTGTAGATGGGAATAGACCACAGCGCGTTCCTCACTGCCTTGGGCCGCGATAACACGGCATACTTCGTGATCAGAAACAGCGCGACGCCCAAGATTCCCGAGACTCCCGGCGCAATAATCCACGCCAGAAAGACCTGCGAAACAGCATCGACCCCCCAGTTAATCCTCTGGATCCCCACCGACGCGGCGGCCGCGCCCACCAGCCCCCCGATGGTAGAGTGCGTGGTGCTAACAGGCAGGCCGTAGCGGGTGGCGACGGTGAGGAAGATGGCGGAGCCGACGGCGGTGCACATCATGGCGAGGAGCAGGACGGCGGGGTCGTCGGCGTAGAGGGAGGGCTCGATGACCTTTTCGCGGATGGTGTCGGCGACGCGGGATCCGACGGAGACGGAGCCGGCGAACTCGGTTACGGAGGCGATGAGGACGGCTTGCTTCATGGTGAGGCAGCGGGAGGAGATGGAGGTCGCGAAGGAGTTGGCGACATCGTTGGCGCCTGCGGCTGTGAGTATGGGTCCGGAGGAGGGGGAGGGGGTTGGTGCTCACCAATGTTCCACGCATCGAGAAAGGCAAAGATGGTGGTGATGGCAAAGATGTAGGTGTACTGGCTGAAAGCGGGCATCGTATCCCGCCCATGCCCTCCAGCCGGAAGACGTAGGCCCTCGTTTGATTCAGGCGGGTCGATGTGTCGCCGGATCCATCGTCGGACGGACCACGGCGCTCGAGGCAACGGTATTAGAGATCAAGTAGATGAGATCGACGAGATGATGTCAAAACTGTTAAGGATCACGGACCCAGCCGGGATGGACCGAACCCACGGCCCCATCAAGGTCCCAGGCTCCAGACTATAAGAGGGCCCGGGCGCGTCGGAACGTGTCTGCGGATAAGGTGCTCTTCGGGGGCTGAGTGTCTGCGGCCACTTGGCGGGCGATCCGCGATCCAATGCGCTGGCCGGGATCCGAGGCGTGGTGTCCGCATCAGATCAGGAGCTGCGACCGGGACGATGGAACGGCGCGTGGGGGCCAGTGGGACTGTCCCCTACAGCCTCCTGGGGTATCCCAGGCTCCTGCGTTCTTGGCTTCGGTTTCCACGTGGTGAGGGCGAGCGCAGTCGAGGACTCGAGAAGGGGCCCCTTGTCGAAAGCACAATGTCCGTCTTCAGATGTCGCACGGGCTGAGGATGTTTCGGTCGAGTCAACCCCCACGCCAACGCCATCCGAGAAGAACAACGGGGAAAGATCAGAGACAATTCTCCAACGCGTCCCGATCCTGCCCCGACTCCTCGGTGGGCGGAACAGGCAACCGAAAGTGACGGCTCGACCCATCGTTCCTGCCCCACGGGTTGGCAACGTCCAAGGCAAACCAGCCAATGACGTGCCGTAGATCGACCACGATTCCCCCATTTTGGCCGCGCTAGGCCCGCGCACAATCAGTCCTGGAACTAATACTCGGTATTTTTCCGCTAGGAGGGTATTACGCTCTCAACATTATGACCTATGTCGTCACTTTGGAACGGCTGGTGATGTGGACATGCTCAACGGTGAGTGTTCGGCTCCTTCCGGTCAGAGCAACCTGACGAAGTTAAAGTTGAAGGAGTTTGATAACCAGCCCGCCCCGCCAGCCCTCTCTGGTTTGGCGTCTGGAGGCCCACGGGGATCGATAGATTGACTCGAGAACCATGTGCCCGTCAGGGACCGTCTCACCAAGCGGGGATAATAGGGGTTGTATTCTTCAAGCTACCAGAGGTATCAGAACTGACGCCGCGACGGATTACTCTGCATGGAAAAAGCACGTTAGAGCTTATAGATCTGACCGGTCAACTACTCTCCGTGTAACCCTGAACTGAGCAGACAGAAAGAAGAAAAAACCAACGCCCAACATCAACATGAAACTCGTCGCCGCCACGTTACCCTGACGAGGCCACCCATCGTACGACTATGGCACCCTTATGACTGGAACCTGGACCTCTTGGCCAGGTACGAGAGGGAGCGGGACCGACGTTGATAAACGGGGATGCGGGCATTAGAGCGCCGGGAAGTCGCAAGGGTGGAAGGAACTGCTGGACAAGTAAAGGTCGAGACAGCGCAGTCGAAAGGGGGAATCGACGTCGAAGACGAAAAACAGTCGGGGGTCGAAACTGAAAGCCGGGGTCGACCAGGTAAACCTCACACTGCGAAACTAAGGTGAAGTAACCGACAAGAAAGCAGGGAGTCCAACGCGCCGAAACTAGGGGTATGAGGTTGTAAACACGAAACCGCGTCGAGTGAGCCGAGAAAATCAGACCAAGATCGAGAAACAGATAGTCCAGGGGCGCGATTGAAACCCGGTAGTGCTGAGCGCAGTCGGAGGTAGCATTTAGCACAAAGACCGGCTGGGGTCGAGTCCTGTCGAACAAAACACAAAGTCGAACCGACGACGGAGGGCGTGTGTTGCCGCACGCCGCCAAAGAACCAAACCACCTGGCGATATCGAGAACCGGGTTAACATGCCGAGTCGAGCTGCGCTCCTCAGGACAGCCGTACACAGCCAACCCTCGCACACCACCCTCAAACCTTCGGGACGCTATACTTCGTCTCAGGAGCCCGCCTCCGCTCCCACTCGGAAACCGAATCCTCAACCCCGCCAGTCTCCCCCTCGTTCAGATAAGTGTTCGGCCCCCAGATCGACCTCGGAGACGGCTCAAAGACAGTGCGCAAAAGCGCATCCTCAGCATGCGTAAAGTGCGTCGACCGCTCCGCCGAGACGGGCGTGCCCTGACTAACATCCCTCAGCAAGACGCTCCGCCTCTCCAGCTGCATATCCGCCCTGTAAAACGCCTCCTCATCTGGCTGCGCCGGGACACTCGCGCCCCGACGCACAGAGTCCGCTCTCGCACGGCTGGCCGCGACATGGCCGTCTACCTGCGCGGCCCAAGCCGCCCAGTCGAACTCATCGGCGAACGCCTCGCTCTTCCACTCCGCCGCGGCGTTAAGGAGATACCGCATGTGAAGCGCCTTGTAGGTAATGACGTTCTCGAGGCCCGGGAGATTCTCAATTTTGGTGCGACGGATCAGGGCGCGGACCGCTGCGGACGAGACCTCGGAGCGCACATGGCCCGGCGGCGACGCCACAAACCGAACGGGACCTCGGGGCCGACTCATCCGTCGACAAGTCCAGTCTCTGACCGCGGACCCAATGATCCTTTGCCCTTCTTCCCGTACCTGAGCCCCCGAGATGAACCGCAGATCCTCGGGCCCATCACGCATGAACTTCCGTCGCGCGAGGGCCCTGACGTCCTTCGCCTTCGGATCAGCGGGCTTCCAGACCGAACAGCCGCGCGAGTTACCCCTGGCTTCGCCAGTATAAGGGCGCACAAAGTCAGCGTGCCTCCCGATGTCGGAGGTGATCCACCCCGAACACCCCCACTGTGCCAGATCCTCCGGCCGATCCCCTCCCGCGGCGCTAAAGTTCTCGGGCCCGCAGAGCAGGAGGAATCTGATATCGAAGCCGTCGCCCACCGCCATCTGCGCGAGCGAGCGGCGGACGTCTTCCCACTCGCAGTCCTCGCGGCTGAGGATCCAGACCCAGTCAACAGGAACCCCGACGCCGCGCCAGATCGCCGCCCTCTGCTCGTCGTCCAGCGGCACGGTCTCAACCGGCTCGCCCAGCTCCCTCAACCTCTGTACACCCTCGAGATCATCCAGTATGACGACCACGGCCCCGATGACGTTCAGGTCCTGCCCTGCTTTCCGCGTGACGTACCGGAGGAGTTCCGCGTGGTTGGCCGTCGGCGGGTTGAAGAAGCCCGGGAAGACGATGATGGTGTTGGGGACGCCGCGGCGGAGGATGGGCGGCGCGGTGGCGGGTCCACGCGTGTTGTGGAAGATGTTGGGAAGGCTAGTGAGGGCGGGGCGGCAGTGGCGGATATAGTCTGCCAGGGTGACGTTGCCCATGATGCCTGCGCCGGCTGGCCAGGGCCTCGGCGGCCTGGTTGGGAAGTCCATTTTTGATCAGGGATGCGGTTTGACGCTGGGGCCTGGGGATGAGGGTGCCTGGTGACGAATGAGTCGGGAACCAGGGAAGGGCGACACAGCCAGGAAAACTTACCGAGTGGCACGAGAGATTCTCCCGCCAGATCGACTCGGGCTCTTGCTCAAAAGTGAGTGTAGACGGTTTGTTTTGGGAGGTTCCTGGCTGCGCTAAGGACGCGATTCTAAAACGATGCGGCATCTTTCCAGTCCAAGAAAAGTGAGCGCTAGAACGATTGATGGCGCAAAGGTACACAATCGGGACGACCCAAAGAATTCGAGATGACTCGGCTTTGCCTCGAAATCTCGGCCGGGAGTGAAGGTGTGCCCACAACCGGGAGTCAGATGACGAGAGGGACAAGATCAAAGGCAGTGACTGTGGGCGGCCCCAGTGAGGAATGCCCTAACTGGTTCCCTATGATAATGGTGGGAAAATGGTGAATAGGCGAATCGTTGGAGGAAAACTCATGCCTTGAGCTTGAGTGGAAGTGCGGTTAAGCACAAGAGTTTATAACCCACGAGATGGACTCAGTGGCGCCTAGCTTGAACTCGGTGGTGCAAGATCTAGTGATCTAATGCATGTAAGCCGAGCATGAGCAGCTGGACTGCTAACACTGCGACTGACAAAGAACCCACGGCCCTGGACGATCTTGAAGTAATATGGAAAGAAGAACAGGGGAAAGGCCGCACCAAAGCTTCCCACTCGAGAAAAGCTGGACAGTGCAAGACTATGCCCATGAACCCACGCTTATCCCTGCTGGCTCACGCGTCTGAACGGGCTCAGTGCCTTTGACCCCATGTGGACTTCCACAGTCAGCGCCAGAAAAGGGCTTTGACCGCAGTAGATCTGGGATGAAAGCATGAAAGAGGGAACTTCACTCTGCTTTGAGATAACCCTTCGCATCGTGGCCCAGCCTTTGACCACCTCCAATCAGGCATTGCTGCAAGGTATAAGAAGTCTAGCTTCCGAGATGAAGTCTCGAGGCAGAGAACGGGGGATTATGTTTCGACATACCCCCTTGTTCCATTGTCGTCCCTACCCGCCCTTGGACGCCGACGTCCCATTCCAGTCGACGAAGACCAGACGGAATTCCGGCTCAAGTCGTGGCAACGGGGACAATGGCCAGGTAACAGCGATGTGCCTCCAAGAAATCGGGACCTCGAACCCGAGCTCCGGGCGAAGATTTCCTAGCATCACCATGTTGGAAGCTGATGCTCTGTCGATTTCCGAGGGACGACAGGAGACGATCCGGTGAATGGAGCGGCAGTGAGGTCGTAAATCCCGTGTCGCATACATCCATGTACCGAATACAGTGATAATTCCCGCATTGGCGAAACATCCCTTTATCCGGTAAGCGACGCTCGCTTCCAGCCGGCGGGGCTCAATTAACCCCTCCAAATCCCCCTTCCCCTGAAGATCCATCTGGACACAATACCGACGAGAATACCATCTTACAGCCACACACCTCCTCTAACACCCGCGAAACCCTGCGCCAAAGACCAGCGCCCCTTTCCCGCCGACCACCCCAACCACCAGCCCTCCCGCCACCAAAATGTCCGGCCTCGACGCCCCCGAGATCGCCGCCGCCTACACCGCCGTCCGCGACGACAAGGACCCAACAACCTGGCTCCTCCTCTCCGCCGCCCCGGGTACAACGACCCTCGCCCTCGCCGCCACCGGCACCGGCGGCCTCGACTCCCTCCGCGACTCCCTCGACGACTCGCAGGTTCAGTACGCCTACGCGCGCGTCGAGTACGCCAACGACTCGGAGAGCAAGCGGGTCAAGTTCGTGTTGGTGATCTGGATCGGGGAGGGGACCAAGGTGATGCGGCGGGCGCGGGTGAGCATTGAGAGCGGGGAGGTGAAGAGGGTGCTGAGCCACCATAGCATCCAGGTTGATGCTAATGACAAGTCGGATCTGGATGAGGAGGATATTGTCAAGAGGCTGAGGAAGGCCGGGGGTGCGGATTACAACGGAGGGAGGGGTTAGTTGTGGTGTCCTGGCGGAGTTGGATGCGAGGCATGTTGATTCGGAGTTGGCAGCGAGCATAGCGGTCGACTATCTTTCTATACACTTACAATCTGAAAGGTCGGGGAGTGACATACTGACCTCGACCTACTTGGATCGTCTTCTTTCTTGGGCACAGCAGTGCTGTTCCTCGCACCACACCTAGCCGAGTTAGGTTCGGCGGAACAGACGACGTTGCGTCAACGGACGATGTCGAGAATATTGTAGAGCGTCGGGCGTCGGGACCGGGGTCTCGAGGACAGCTCCGAACGAGCGTCCTTGAGAACACCCGGGCGCCCCCGGGCCGCATCCACCAGCAAGCCAATAGCAGCACTTCCGACACCCAGTTCCGGAAAATGCCCCTCGCCGGACCGGAGCCGGCAACGCGGTGGCATCTTAGTGTATACACTAGCACGAAGCGTATCCGGGATCTCCACAGGGCTGATATAATCCCGGCCGCCGCCGGAAGAGCGCCGATCAGGAATACCCCCGCCACACGCGCCGAGCACATGACATGCACCGGCTGTGCACAATGCGGAGTGGTAACCGTCCGAACCACGAGATCGTTATGTCATCATGCGGAGTCCAAGAAGCAAGAGTGGCCCGACATGGGACGGTCCACAGGCTCACAGTCTCATGATGCGTAACGCCCTCCCCCCCATTGGTCAGTCCAGACTAATAACCCCCCATCCGTGACGTCTGGAGAGGGGCTGTTGGTTCCCATCACGCACCCCCTCCTCTCGACTTCCGTGATGCGGCGGGGCGATCTCACCAGTCCGCAAACCAGGAGACAGTGTTTACAAATGGCGGAGCTCACCGTCGTCAGAGGCGTGGGGACTTGAGAAAAAGACCCTGAGATGCTGTGATCCCTACTGAAAGCGGATCGATTCCGCCCGCGTGCAGTCTTGCACACCACACCTGCAGAAGTTGTATTAATACGCCGGTGCCATAACTCCACCAATTCCCCTCCGACCTGGTCTCGTGCGAGCTGTACACCGTCCAGCAGTCAGACTCTAATCTTTAAACGCCTATTCGAGTTTCGCCAACCATCAAGACCATCTCCGCCATATCCCGTCACCCGCCATCGCTACCTCCACCATAAGTACCAAGTACTCAGTACCCGTACCACGCGGTAATCCCCGGCAATCGCCCCACACCTTCCCGCTCCCCCACCTTGCCGTAGCTCCGAGCCCGCTCGCTGCCCCTCACCACAAGCTCCCAACGTCACCTCACCCCTCACCCCTCACTCCCCAAAAAATCGGCGACTCACCACCTCTCGGGCCACTGCCATACGCTGCCGATCGCGATGGCGCCCCAGATGGTCCGCCTGCCGGACGGACAGAACATCACCGTCACGCCCGTCTTCTCGGGCCTCTTCTTCAAGACGGACGCGCTCTGCGCGCACACGCACGCCTATCCCATCGGGTGGACCATAGTCCTCAACACCCAGGAACCCCACGATGAGCGCGACGGTGCCCCAAATGGCGTCAACGGACTCGGCGATGGGGTCATAAACGGCGACCACGCGCCTCACCCCCGCATCCGCCCTTACACGAACCCCACGCTGCAGTCCGACAACCTCTTCATCTCCTCCATCTCCATCCCCTCGAGCGCAGAATACAAGCCCCCCGCGAGCCCCACGCGCCAGATCGCAATGATGCTCTGGATAACCCTCTACTGGTACTTCCACCAGCCCGAGCCCGCCGCGCACCTCACCACCCCAACCTCGCGGTACACGCCCGACGCCGCGAAGCCGCGGGGCGAGTGGCGCATCAACGTCCGGCGCGACGGCGTCCTGCGCGGGCGGAACGTCATTCCGAAGCTGGAACGGATGGGGCTGATTGCGGCGCTGGACGAGGCGCCCGGGGGTGGGTGGGACTGCATGTTTGTGTCGCGGCGGATGTTCTGGCAGATCCCCGGGCGGCTCTTCCTGTTTAGTCTTGAGCCTCGGATCCCGGGGCCGTCGCTTCCGGGATCGCCGGTGGGGAGCAGGCCCGGGACCCCGCAGCCTCTATCGCCGGTCCTCTCGCACCACCTGCAACACACCCCCACAAGCGAGCCGCACTACGAAAGCATCGACTCCACGATCCCAATGAAGACCGTCACCACGCCGTCCGCCCCGCCCCCTGGCCCCTTCTACTCCACCTCCCACCTCCCAACCTACTACCCCCCGCCCCCCCTCTCCTACACGACAACAAACAACACCCGCCACCCGCGGCGCCCCAGGCCCCCGCGCCCCGGCGAGGTATTCTACACGCGCTACGTCCCCAGCGCGTCCCAGTACCTCTCCTTCCGCGCGGCCTCCACCTCTCCCTCCCCGGTCCCCTACTACGGCCCCACGACCGGCTCGCCGCCGCCGGACACTCACCTCCTCCGCCTCTCCGACACCTCCCTCCTCCGCACCTGGCTCTCCAACCCCCGCGTTTCCAAATTCTGGGGGACCTTCACAGACGAGTTCCTCCCCACCGCCGCATCATCCGGGCATTCCTTCCCCGTGATAGGAATGTGGGACGGCGTGCCGTTCGGGTACTTTGAGATCTACTGGGTAAAGGAGGACGCGCTGGGGAGTGTCATCGGCGGTGGGGCGGGGGACTGGGACCGCGGGCTGCACGTCATCATCGGGGAGGAATGGGCGCGCGGCCGGGTTCCGAGCTGGCTTTCAAGTCTTGTCCACTGGTGCTTTACGGCGGATTACCGGACTATGAGCGTTGTTCTTGAGCCGAGGGTGGACAACGAGAGGTACGTTTCCTTTGCAGGGGAGGATGGCATTATGAGGGGCGTGATACTGACTCGAGCAGGTTCCTTAATCATCTTGAGAACGGTGGGTTCTCAAAGGAGAGGCAGATTGCGTTCCCGCATAAGCAGTCGTGGCTCATGCGGACGAGGAGGGAGGACTGGGAGGGCCCCGCGCTGTGACTGCTTATACCCGTGCTTGTTTTGCATAGTGAGTCGAGGATTATTGCATCCGAGGACGAACCAAAGTAGCATGATGATTTAATTGCATTAAGCTGGCGATATCCCCTTCATATAACGGAAGCTAAAATGTGAGGCATCCACGGTCTCCGATGAGCCACGAAGGGTCAAGGTATGGAGCGCAGGTATATAACGCCGTAGGCGCGAGACAAAAAAAGAAAAGGGAAAATAGAATAAAAGGGCAAAAGGCTCGCCCCAGGTCGAACCCGGGATCGACGCTACAAAAACCTTTGTGTGGCGGTTTCGGTTTTCTGCCATTGAGCACCCCGGGTGGGCTGTCGGTCGCAGGTTTGGTGCTTGAGTTTCTCGGCTAGGAGTTTACGGGGTATCTTGGTATCTTGGTACACAAGGGTAAGTCAGTTAGACTTTTGGGGAGATGGGATAGAGAGGATGGACGGGAAGGTGCTCGGGTAGTGGGTGTTGGGCGTTCCTTCCTCGACGAGGGGAGGTGGGACATTTGTTTCCCGGCCAGCGTCAGGGGGCACTTTCAAATAAAAAACAGAGACAGCGATAAAACCCCTCTGAATCCTACATATACTGTGAGTAGTTTAAAATTTAAATCGCTGATAGATACGTGAAAGACAAAGACGAGTCATCCCCATGTGTGAGCTCACGATGTCCACGATGGTGTTGAGGTGAGAGCTCGGTATAGTGCCGCCGCGGGTCAGCTGCCCACGGCCGGCGGCCAATGCAACTTTATGCAGGGATTATGCCTACCCCGCCCCCGCCCAATTCTCGCCCGAAATGTCGGGGTCCTTCAGGGGGCAACCTCAACCTCTTCCTGCTCGGATTTAAGAACCACGGCAGACCCAATTGTTCGTTTTCCTTGGGCCTTCTACTACCCTTACTCCCCTCTACCCACAGTCTCTTCCACCCGTCGGGAACCGCATCACTCCCCTCCACTCATCTCCCCACCCTCAAGATGGCGGACAACAAAGTCTACCGGGCCAGCACGACGGCCCCCGTCAACATCGCAGTCGTAAAGTACGATCCCGTCCCACCCTCCTCCCACCCTCTCCTCATCCAAAGCTAACCCCTTCCCCCCTAGGTACTGGGGCAAGCGGGACGCCAAGCTCAACCTCCCCACCAACAGCTCCCTCTCCGTAACCCTCTCGCAGTCCGACCTCCGCACCCTCACGACGGCCTCCTGCTCCGCCTCCTTCGACCGCGACACCCTCACCCTCAACGGCGAGGACGCCGACGTCTCGGGCGCCCGCACGCAGGCCTGCTTCCGCGAGCTGCGCACCCGCCGCGCGGCCCTCGAGGCCCGCGACGCCTCGCTGCCCAAGCTCTCGGGCATGCCCCTCCGCATCGTCTCGGAGAACAACTTCCCGACTGCAGCGGGCCTCGCGTCCTCGGCCGCCGGGCTCGCGGCTTTCGTCCGCGCCATCGCGGACCTCTACGAGCTGCCCGACTCGCCGTCTGAGCTTTCCCTCATCGCGCGGCAGGGCTCCGGCTCGGCGTGCCGGAGCCTGTTCGGCGGATACGTCGCGTGGCGCAAGGGCGAGAAGGAGGACGGCTCCGACTCGCTGGCGGAGCAGGTGGCCCCCGCCTCGCACTGGCCCGGCATGCGCGCCGTGATCCTCGTCGTCAGCGCCGGCCGCAAGCTCGTCCCCTCGACGGCAGGCATGCAGCTCACCGTCGCGACCTCCCCGCTCTTCCAGCACCGCGTCGACGCCGTGGTCCCCGGCCATATGACGGCCATGGAGGAGGCCGTGCGCGACCGCGACTTTGCCAAGTTCGCCGAGGTGACGATGCGCGAGTCCAACTCGTTCCACGCCACCTGCCTCGACACGTACCCGCCCATCACCTACCTGAACGAGTACTCCCGGGCCGCGATCCGCGCGGTGCAGATGATCAACGAGGGTGCGGGGCGCACCGTCGCGGCGTACACGTTTGACGCCGGGGCGAACCCCGTCATCTACTACCCCGTCGAGGAGGAGGAGGCCGTCGTGGGCAGCCTGTTCCCCGCGCTGTCGGGCGCGCCGGGGTGGAAGGATGCGGCGGCGTATGGCGGGATGAAGGCTGCGGCGGAGCTGCAGGAGATTGGGGGGCTGCTTTCCGAGGGGGTGAACAGGGTCATCATGACGGGTGTTGGCGAGGGGCCGGTCAAGTCGGAGCAGTTCCTGGTTGCGGAGGACGGGTCGCGTCTTAGCGGGTCGCAGTAGGGTTGGACGCTGTGGATATATCCAGTATATAATTTGAGCGTAAATAGCGGTGATGAAGCAAATATCTCGACGGTTTTGGCAATTCAATGGATAATGAGAGAAGATGGGGTTCGCGTTCTGTTGGGTGAAAGTGTTTGTTAGTGTTTGACGGAAGCGGGTTGTCAACCACATAAGCTTGTCGCCTCTGTGTCGTGGTTTCATCGCCTTTGTACTCCGTTTGATCCGGAACTCACCTCTACAATTCCCAGCCACATACGAAACACCACTCTTCTCATCCAAGGCCGACAAGACCAGGTGGTTTTTATTGCCTGGTCAGACTCACAGACAATTCGCTCGGATAGCCACCAGCTCTGGCGCTTACTGGTGGATTTGGTATTACATGTTTGGGCGTGGAGCAGGACCTGGTGAACGAGTGAATGACAGACAGGCAGGAGCCGGGTTGCACCTTCCTTCGACTCGCGGTGCTCGTGCTGGAGTACGGAACCTGATTAAGGAGGCCAAAAGCTGAACTGTATTTCCTCGAGGAGGGGAATATCAAAACAGCAGTCGCCTCTCACCCAAACCAAAACATTGTACATTTTAACACGTCGCGTGTTATCTCTCCGCCATCTCCCACCAAGTTCCCAGCGTCGCCATCACCACCAATTACCATGCCTTCTTCCGCGAAAATGAAAGGCAAGGACGAGAGGTCTGAGAAGTCCATCATCGGAGATGGCGTTGATGAGACCCCAACTGGGGATACCATGCGCATCGTCGAGCTCGACAAAGCTGGTGTCATCCAGCGCAAATGGACTCACGGCCCCTACAACTCCATCGTCCAGGTACGCTCTATTCCCCTTTCCCCGTAGTTCTCGTATACTAACACAACCCAGACTCATGTCGCGGGTTACAGCCGCCTCCGGCGCTCCCTCGACTCCTGGAGAGAGTACCTCTCCGACGCCTTCCTCCCCGTCGGCTTCCCTCACTCCGTCACCCCGGACTACCTCGCCTACCAGACCTACGACTCGCTGCAGGCCTTCTTCAGCACCATAACCTCGATGCTCGCCAACCGTGCCATCCTCGAGGGCCTGGGCGTCGGCGACGCCAGCTCATCCGCGACCTACGCACTCCTCCTCACCGTCCTCAAGGACGCCATGTCGCGCGTCGCGACCATCGCCTTCGCGCAGCGCTTCGGCCTCGCCATCGAGCCCGAGTGCAAGAGCTACCGCTTCCTCGCCGACCTCTTCAACGACTCGGCCTTCTTCCTCGACCTCGTTAGCCCCGTGCTCGAGGGGGTCCCAAAGGTCGTCGTGCTCTCCACGGCCGAGGCCCTCCGCGCCCTCTGCGGCGTCGCCGCCGGCGCCAGCAAGGCCGCGCTGTCGAGCCATTTTGCGCGGCAGGACAACCTCGCGGAGCTAAACGCTAAGGAGGCGAGCCAGGAGACAGCCATCGGGCTGATCGGGCTCGTGGCGGGGACGGCGGTGGTGAAGCTCGTCGAGGACAGGACGACCGTCTTCTACCTCATGATCACACTCGTCTTCGTCCACCTCCTGATGAACTACCTCGGGGTCCGCGCCGTGACTCTCTGCACTCTGAACCGCCAGCGCGCCACTATCGTCGCCCGGCAGTGGGCACTCAAGGGCAGGGTTCCCACCCCGTCCGAGGTCTCCAGTCTCGAGGCCATTGTCCTCTGGCGGCCCGTCCTCCTGAGCCGGAGCGGCGAGAAGTCGGCCACCGCCTGCTTCGCCAGGAACTACGCCGCGGCGTTGTCGGGCGCCGAGCCGACGGACACGCTGCGCTTCCCGAGCTTCTGGCTCGTCGTCCGCCGCGGTCCCCGCGCCGACATCCGCATCCTGATGCTCGAGGGCGCCGAGCCAGTCGACGTCGTAGAGGCGTGGCTCACGGCCGTGGACGTGGCCAGGGAGCTGCCCGTACTCCGCGGAAGTGTTCACTGGGAGCTTTGGAACAGCAACCCGCAGAAGCTATCCGACATCCGCCTATCCGCGCTGGACCCATCCATGCGGGAGCGGATCGAGACGGCCGGGTGGGACCTGTCGACCGCGTCGTTTGAGACTACGGCGCCTGTGAGGATTCGGGTCGAGTCGGGGAAGAAGGACCAGTGAGGGATATCCTGGGTTTACGAGGCCCGGAATCGGGGGATCTGTTCGTTTGAGGTTAGGATGTTGGAGGTATCAGTGGGCTTGGAAGCCTAGGACATATTTTCGTTTGGAACCCCCCATGATAATGAATTTGTTTGTCTTCTGTGGAAGAGGAGATGACCGTGGCCTGAAGCCCCTCTCGAACCCAACTCCATAATACACACCCCAATGCTCAATGCCCCAGCCAAAATGCCAATTACCTTCACCATACAGTATCATACACCCCCCGCCCTACCTCCCTATTCCATCCCACTCAACCCACTCATACCACACCTAATATATCCCCAGCCCCCTCAAGGCCCTCATCTTCACCCCCTCCCAAGAATTAAGCTTCGGCCTCACATCAATGTAGAAGCTCGGCACCCCCGCCATGGCGCCCCCCGCCGCCCTCGCGCGCCCGGAGTAGAAGTCGATGATGTACTCGACGCGGGTCCCGCACCGGTCGACGACCCAGTCGTGGCGGTCGAAGGGCGCGGTGTAGCCCAGGAGGGTGTTGACCCGGGCCTTGGGGGACATTTTGGAGGCGTCGCCGGAGAAGGAGTGGAGTTTCGGGCCGCCGCATCTGGTTCTGTTAGCACTTATTCCCCCCTCATTTCTCCAACTCTGATTCTGGCTCCGGGAAAGAAAAGAACAAGACAAGGAACAAGGGAAATGGAGAAGAAAATGGGAAAGAGAGATGGAAAGGGGAACACATACGGCCCGAGGTACGGCGCTTCCCACTCCACAATCTCCTTCCAAGCCCTCTCATTAACAGCATTATGAATCGGCACAACGGTCTTCATATCCCGCTCCTTAGCTCCCATCCCCTTCCGCCTCATCGCCTCAAAGAACATCTTCTCGGACGGATACACCCAGTTCCCGCTTGCGTCCTTCCCCGTCTCCTCCTCGTGGTTGACGGGGCACGACGTCGCGCCGGGGTCCGAGGACCGGGGGATGCTGGAGATTACGCGGTCGGTCTCAAGGGCGCTCTTGGGCTGGCCCTGGGTCGCGGGCGCCGCGGTGGGGGCGGGGTGCGAGGGCGGGAGCGCGGCAGACTGCGACTGCGACTGCGCCTGCGCGAGCCACGCCTCGCGGGACTTGTGGTCGACGGGGCAGGCGTCCGCCGAGGCGGCGTCCGGGGTCTTTGAGTCCGTCATGTTTGCGTCGAGGGGGGCGTACGCGCGGTTCGGAGTGGTCGGACGAGGAGAGTTGTTGCGGAGGAGTGCTTAGAAACCGGTGGATCCGGAATGGAGTTCGGGGAAGAATCGTGAAATTCGAGGTTGCGATCTTATCGATAAGAAATACGATTATGGAGATAACAGCTGTCAACAGTTGTCATTTTCACTTACATGCACTCGGCGACTTACACCGACCTCGAGGAGACGAACTGGGAAATGTCAGTTTACCCTTTCCGGAAATTTTTCAAGGAAACTGGTCGTGGCTCGATGATTGCTTCATATTTTAGTGTCTTCTAAGTACGGTTTCCTAGACTGGTGTGAAAAGGCACCATGGGGGTGGACGTACCCTTGCACCAACTTCGACTCACAGCACGGTGCCAGTCACAAGAACGTTCAGCATCAGATCACCCCTCCCACGGACACCGATACAGCTGTACTGCTCGGGACTTCATCGCATACCCGAGTGACAGAATTCTAGTGTTGTTTGGGTGAGAAAAACTGGCCGCAAGTGTGGGGGCAACGTTGAAAGACGAATCACGGCATTGGGCCGAACGAGGTGCAATTTCTCAAGCCCAGGGATGTAAACCCTCCATTCGATCACAGCGAAGCATTTACCCGACCGACTCGATCAAGCAACTACGAGCATTCTCCAGGAGCGGGAGGGATCGTGTCCAATGTGGCAGGCACACCTATCATCCTCAATGTTGAGCTAGCCCAGCGGTAAATACATGCCCGTAAACCCAGCAGCTTTAAAGTTGAAAAACGCTTTGGTTTGTGCTTACGTTTTACGGCGGAAGACGCTGGTATCTAGTGAAGTCCCCTTTCCAAACATCCACATGGGGACCCTCACATCACTGTAACCATGAAAAAGGGTATCATCGTAACTCATTACTCCGAGAAATACGGACCTAGCACGAGATCTACTAGCCCAAACGGTATCTAAAACCACGCAGCCCACTCCATCAGACCCGATCATCAGTCCTCTGCGCCTCGGTAAACTCCTCCTGCATCGAAGACGCGTCCTCGTCCTTGATGCCCGTGAGCCTCTCCATGATCCGCGCCGCAAACATGTCACCACTAACATTGACGGCGGTTCGGAAGCGGTCAATGAACCAGTCAATGGCGATGATGACGGCGAACATACCCGTCATGGGGATGCCGACACTGGCCATGATCATGACCGACAGCACGAGGGACGACGAGGGGATGGGCGTCGTCCCGATGGACGCGAGTGTCGAGAGGAGGCAGATGATGACGTAGTCGGTGGGGAAGAGGTCGTGGTTCTGGGTCGCGGCCATGAAGACGACGCAGGCAGGGAAGTAGATGGCCGTTCTACCGACGTCTTGTTAGTATAATTTCTCTCAAAATCTACACACCCGACAAGTCAACTTACCCATCCATGTTGACCAGACAGCCTAGGGGAACGACAAAGTCGACAATGGTGTGCGGGACGTTGCGCTCCTTGACGACCTTGAGGGTCAGGGGGAGCGTGGCAGCCGACGAGGCGGAACCCCAGGCCGTGATCCACGCAGGCGCGCACTTGAACCAGTAGGAATACGGGTTTGTGCGGGTGAAGGCGAAGAAGAGGATTGGTAGGAGGATGAAGAGATGAATGAACATGGAGCTCAGTGAGCAGCCGATCAAGATGCCCAGGTTCAAGCCGATCTCAGCAATGTCCAGCTTGAACAGGTTGGGAAGAATGAGAAAGAAGACACCGATGGGCGCCATCTTGATCAGCCAGGTGATGATGATGGTGATGATCCTCTCAATCTCGAGGCAGACCTTGTACAGACCCGAGTTCGTGCCGTCAAGGAGATAGCCAACGATAATGGACGTAATCAGGACAGCCAGGAGGCTGTCGTTGGCGAGCGCATGGACTACATTGGCCGGGATGAATGTCTCGAACATCTGTAGCACTATGTCGTGGATCTCGTTTTCCTCGGTCTTTGCGGAGTCGGATTCGTCGATATTGCCCGTATCGAGAGACTCCTCACCCACGACGGTGAACATAGGACGCCAGACGGTGCCGGTAAGGACGCAGCTGACGCAAATGGCGAGGAGCGTCGTCAAGACGTAGTACAGGACCGTGTACAGCGCCAGCTTTCCGCCTCCGGTCTCCTTCATCTCGCGCAACCTCTGCACGGCCAGGACCATGGAGACGACAATGAGGGGCAGCACTAAAAGCGGTCAGTATGCGCTCGGTAAGAGGGCGTTTCTCACCCATGGAACGACCGCCGAGGACTTACCAACTGCTTTTAGGGCGCGCAGCCACAGGGTTCCAGGAATCCCGACGAGAACGCCCGCCGCCTCGGGGATGTCGTCGACGGTCGTAGTCACCGCCATACCGATGGCGATGGCGAGCGCCGCGGCGATGACGATCTGGATGGCGGACCCAGGCGTCTTCGTGACGCGCCATACCCGCTGGCCAAACGTCTCCTTGGGGCGGGCGTCCCCCTCCTCCTGGGAGATGACAGGCGACACTCTTTCGCCATCGATGCTGACGACCTTCTTGTCTTCGGACATGTCGCCGGTGCGTCTCGACAATTGCGAGGTGGCTAAGAGGCGAGCGGAGAGCAGTTCCTACTTGTCAAAGCTATGCCGCAGGTGCCACCGATGGACACAAGGTGGGGGCTGGGGACTCAGGCCTGAATGTCGCGGGGCGGGTAAAGAGAGAGGAGAGGATGGTGTCCGCGGAAGGTGCAACGGAGGATGCAGGTGACAATTTATATTGGTTACTTTAAACATGGCCCAACCCCATGTAAGAGGGGCGGATTCGACCCCGGCGCCATCCCTTTGGGAGCACATGGCGGCAGGCCTGAGGCAAGTACTCGGGATGACAAGGTTGATCCTGCCTGCGCCAGCCCCCCTCTTGGGGGAAGGCACGGCGTACCCAGACTTGCGCAGCCAAGCCTTCCCGCAGTGGTACCCAAGACCGCGTTAGTCCTTCCTTGAGAGATAGTGTGACGCTTGAGACAACCTTGCCTTAAATCGGGCATGATAAGAGAAGGCGGGCAGAGGCGTGCCCTGAAAGGGAACACGGGGAGGGGCAGGCAATAACACGGGAGAGGTCGGATATTGCCCTCGAGGTATCGGAAGAAATTTTGGGGTCCGCTTGCGCGTGGACCCCCCAATGTACATGGGATCTTACTGCCGTTGGTTCGTACCTTCCCCAAACTGTCGATGCAACCACGGGCAAATCCGCGGTACGGAGTAAGCTGGACGAACGAGAGTGGAGCTGACGTCAACCGAAATGAGTATTTTCCACTCAGGTAGCGTGATGCGTAGGCAAGCTGCGAGCAAAAGGAAAGACCAACGAAACATTTTCGCTCCCCTTGTTTTGCATCTCATGCCCTCTCGCCAGCGGACAAGGGAGTACTTGACGATACCAGCCATCCCCAGAGAGGACATCGATCCCCACTTGATCGGCGCCAAGCCTTCATTACTGATATCTGATTGGATGTTAATTCGCTGGCGCGTCCTCCAGAACTCCGTCAGACCTTCCCTCTCGGTCCATGCCAGGACGGGAAGGTGCGAAGGTGGCGCCCGAGCGATATCGAAAGTCAACCGCGATGCGTGCTTGGTTCTCCACGGGTGCACCTCCTCCCCATGAGGAGGTATTACTTACCCCAGTGACTTCCACTCTCCATATCGAGGTACTTGCTCCGATAGCCTTCGCCGTCTCCCGCCGTACCTTGCAATCTAGCCAGG
Organism: Scopulariopsis brevicaulis; assembly: GCA_017657125.1. NCBI lineage: Eukaryota > Fungi > Ascomycota > Sordariomycetes > Microascales > Microascaceae > Scopulariopsis > Scopulariopsis brevicaulis. Next base: position 175,234 of record JAGFNX010000183.1, read on the forward strand.
CGGGAACTCATGCACGTCGGCCTGGGCTGCAATAGGCGAAGGGAAGGTGCGAGGCGTTCCTTCTGGAAGCCGCCCACCTGCCGACGTAATATCGACCCGGCGGTATGCGACCACTTTCCGCAACACTCACAACCCGAGGGACCTTCACGTGCTGCTTTTCAAAGTCACTGCAAGGGCGCCGATGCGACTCGCCTTGCTGCACAGGTGCCGCCGGGGGTGATGAGCAAGTCTTTTCTGGCTGCAGTGGTGACGAGTGCGCCTTCCGTCCTGCCTTGACCCAATCCCATCCATCGAGATACGGAGAAGCACTATGCCTGTGGCACCCTGCACGCAAGAAACCGAAACGGCCACGTGCGGCAGGGCACATAGCGAACTAAACCCTAGCGCCGAAAGATCAGAGATGCAAGGTGGGCGGACGGAACCGATGCAGCGGTGTGGCGAGCCGAGTGAATCGAGCGTCAAGCAACCCCATTGCCGACAGGGGTCAGCAAGCGGAAGATTGTGGATGACCCGGTTCTATCCGCCCGTGCGATTGCCCTCCTTTGTGGCGGTGGACCTCCCCCAAGATTAGGTTGGTGCCAGGGCTCAGGGTTTGGACTGGCACGAGAATAGGGTTACATGCGGCCACCGACACTGGCTGGTGTGTGAGGTACTTCGAGGTACCTCCGGTGGGGTTGCGGGGATCGTAGAGGCTAGGATGAATCAGGCAACGGCGCTGAGTGGCCCAGACAGGGCATCGACACCGAGCGAGATCTTCCCCACATCCTTCGGCTCTGTCCACTGGCGCGTCCCCCCCACTTTTCCCCTCCCCACCTTGATATCGGGCCTTTTGTTCCATCGCTGGGATTGGCCAGGCCTACCCTGTCCAAGCATCGCTTCCCAGATATTGCCGTTATTTTCGGGAAACCACACGGCTTATCGCCGCCAGGGCTGTCGGGGCAGGCTGCGAGGCTCACTTTGACGAAACCCCAACAAGGTGCGGCAGCCGTCGCTTCATCGGTTCGCCACATCTTCCCAGCTCTTGCGCAAAAAAAGGCTGCAAGTCTTTCAAGGCGCGGGCGTAAGCTCAAGGCTGGTCGGGCCCTTGTTGTCCCAGACTCCGGAGATGGTGGACAACTCCGTCGACCACCCCATCGCTCTTACAGTCGACAGACTGCCTTGGCGTTGATTTCAAACGGGTTATTGTCCGTCATGCTCGCTTGGCACTCGGCGCAGGGAAGGTCTAGGCGTCCAAATCATCGCGACGGCTGCTTCCTGGGGCGGAGCGAGGCGTGTTTCTGCGAGCTTATATCTCAGCCGGCCAACGAGATCGTGCCAGGAGGCGGGGGTTAGCCGACCCGGATCCATGGTTTCTCGAAATGGCTGTGATCCAAGGCAATAATGGCGTCGTGCCACGCCACTCTTGGAACGACTTGCTTTTCACGTCAGGTGCATCGATTGTCCTGTCAGTGTCCTGGTTTCCCGCTGCATCGAGATGCGCTGCGCCAAGGCCAAGGGTCAGGTTGCAGACGGAAGGTGGTATCCGCTCACCCCCAACTTGCAAGGATGCGATAACGACGACACGGATGCGGGATCGAAACGGACGATTGAGGGGAAGCTTGGCCTGTGCCACCGTCGACCATCCGAGGCCAAGGGCCCGGAGTTCTCCTTGTGTCAGCTCTTCGAACAATGAGCTGGCTAAACGCGGAGACGCCAGTCGAAAATTGATATTGGGCAAAGTCATCTCCCTTCGCCCGACAGGTCTCAAGGGCCAAGGACGGTGCAATCTCGCCCCCTCCCACCGCGTTCGTCGCCCCAAACCTCCAACTTTCTCGTTACTGTGCAGATCGCTGTTGTCGTACCTCGGGAATCGTCAAGTTTGTATCACACAACGGTCGAGCACTGTTCGTCCCCTGTCCACGGCGGTAATTCCACATGGAGAGGGTGTCATTCAGGCAGGCTTCGGTGCTGGTTGAGTTCATGTACCAGTCCCGTCTCCCCGCACATGTCGCCATGCACGATACGCTCAGGTGCATCACCGCCCAGGATTCTGCAACCTCGTGATCGAGTAGCAAGGATGGTCTTCTCCACAGACGTACCATCCAATCACTGACGCTCATCCGGCGCGGAATACGAGGGTTGAGGTCCGGGGTCCGGGGTCTGTGCCGTCCGACGTTCGTCGTTGTCCGTCTCCATCCTTCATCTTCCGGTTTTGCCAAGGTCGTCTCCTGATCCAGTTCCTAGTGCGTCCAGGTACGGCGATCTTGCCTTCATTGTTGGCATCCGCGGCCCACCTCGCTGCGACAGATAATCGCGGAATTCTTCCCGCCTTCATCGGATGTTGCACCATCGGGTCGGTGGCGGCCCAGTACAAGTATCCTGGCACGACGCTCATACCTCGTAAACTGAAAGGGCGGCGGAGTGGGAGGACTCCAAGCTTGCAGACAGGATGAGTTTCCTAACGATGCCCGTTGTGCCATCAAGCGTTATGTTACTAAGATCGGAACAGCGCGGTGTACAGCCCTTGGTTCGTCGCCAGGTAGGCCAAGTCGTCGGTTTCCTGGATCGTGCGCAGTGCAAGGCGCTATGAGCGAACAAATCTATCTCCGTCGAGGAAAGTTCTCCGCTTCGGGGCCCGACTCGGCGGCCACGGACGTATCGACATCCGGGTGAACTCCTATAATGCTTGTCAAGGCCCAAGTAGGCGGCACGCCTGTAGTGAGAAGCGTTTCCCATGCCCCTTCGACGGAGCCATATCATCATCAGTGTTGCCAACCTGACACTCACGGGTCTGAAGCACCCCTTTACCATGGAACCCCGTCCCTCTTGAAATGCGAGTCCCAAGCCTAGCGGACGAGACCCAAGCGTTTCTTCTGTCCGTCTCGGCGAAGTCGTCGGCCTCACGACCCAAGAGGTAATTGTCGGGTTCAAAAACGGGTATAGACCCTCCGATTCGATTTTGGATTCAATGAATCAAGGTCTCGGATACCAGCGTCCCTTGAATGAGGTGAGGCGGTCGAGGCGGGCGTTTTCGCATGCGAAACGGATGTATACCGAGCCGGGCCGGTGACATGCCAGCTATGTGGGTTTCCGAGGGTAGAAGGTCGAGGAGGAAAGGTGGCCAGTCTGCTACTGTTGTCGTCAAGGTCAGACGCCTCGGAAAGCAGCACCTGGATATTCCATTTCGGTGGCAGATAACCTCGGGGACGCGCGGCGCAAGCTCGTCAGACCTTGGTAGCCCACCGAAGGATCTCTGGCGAAGGCCAGGGAGAAGTCTGCGCTTCTACAGCCAATGTTCCATGTTGTACAGGTTGCCTAGTTGGGCCAAACAAAAGCAACGGGCGACTGATTTCTCTAGCGCAAGAACTGAAAGTTTGGCTTGTCGCGGCAGGGTGGAAACAAGCCTGCAACGCACGGATGGGTATTAATGACCGAGGGGCCTCCATACCGGCAGGGGCTGAAAGATGGCGTTTGGGTAAGGGAGCATCATGATGGGGGGGAAATTCCCGCATTATAAGACCATGAGGAGAGTGTGAGACTTCGTTCGCAAGAAGACATGGATGCGGTAGTGTGTCACTGCGCGGTTTCTATTCGCGGGTCGTCGGCACCGAGGTTCGCGGGCGTCGTTCGAGCTAGCCGCCTTGAATCGGATACCCAATGGTGGCCCCCTGACCTTCACGTTCCTTCGAGCTAGCGGCGGGAGCTGTATCGCTTGAGTGTCCGTTGTGTAGTATATGCTCCGAGTGCGCTTGACTTGCGGAGGCTGGTGGGGGGCCCGGGGGCGCTTCGTCTTAAGTCGACTATGGGGCGTGAATACTGTAGCAAGCAATATTCTGTGCCGAACTCCGGAATCATAGTCAGGCTAACCGCACCTCGAGAAGCGGCCATGCATGTTGACCCGTTGACAACCAGAGGCGGGAGAGAGGCCCTCAACACAACAGAGCGTGTGTTGATGATGAATGGCGCGCGAGAGCCGGAAGCCTGTGAAGAGAAGACGAACAGATGAACCGTAGCGAGTCACTCCACAGAAGAGCTTGAGCAGAGACTCATACAAGGGCCGGCAGAAGGGGAGGGTCCACGCTTATGGCCGTAGCCCGACTCGCGCAGCGGCCGAAGGCTCTGGACGCCTCGAGGAGGTGGAACCGAGCGAGCAAGTTGTCTGGTTAATACCTCCATATTGAGCCCGAAGAAGAAGAAGCTTTCACAATTTCCATACAATGGCATTTATAATATCGGAGGGAAGCCTGGGAGGAGGCGGTCCCGCCGGCTTACAAGAAATCCACTCGGCGACCCGCGCGTCCCTCCGAAGCCACCCCCGGTCCCCGCCGCACAGTGCCCGGCGCAAACTCGTCTTCGCCGCCCATAGGATGACATAATCATCGCCACTTTCGCCATTGATAGGCGGGTCTTCCCGACGCCAAGACATAGCCGACAACTTATCCATCGTCACATCCGGCTGAAGCACTCTTGCGCCGAACAAACCTCGGGACATTTGCACCGACACCGAACCGTTCCAGCACGACGAACCTACGCAACACAACAACCGGCACAGCCCGCCTCCCCCAAAAGAACCCCGAATAGCCGATACCGCAAATGTCGACCCTCCTCCGCCTCACGCGCGGGCCCCTCGCCCGGGCCCCCCTCCCCCGCGCCGCCCCCGTCCTCTCCAGGGCGTACTCCAAACTGCCCCCCGCCTCCCCCGCGCCGCCCCGCCTCCCGGAGAAAGAGCAGGCGGAATTCGAAGCCCTCATCCGCGAGGCCCAAGAGAACGCCGCCCGCGACGTCGCGCGCGGCGCCAACGCGCAGGACCCCTTCTTCGAGAACGCCAAGCCCGAGTTCAAGGGCGAGGTGAACCCCAAGACGGGGGAGGCGGGCGGGCCCAAGACGGAGCCTTTGAGGTGGGGGGGCGAGGGGGACTGGAGTTTTAATGGCAAGGTTACGGACTTTTAAGTGTGGGGCGGCTGTGATGCCTTGAGATGTTGGGTCTCTGTTGGGCAGCCGGCTTCTAAACAGGAGGTTATCAATGGGAGAACTCCGCTAGGGGGGAACGAAGGGAGCCCGGACCAGGATGGTGGGAATAAGGTCGATAACGGCTGAAAGGACGCCCTCGTTCCGTGGACGAGGGGACGATATGCCGCGGGTATACTAGGAAGACTGCCAGTCGGGGAACGACATGTACATGTACGCTGTAATATAAAATAGAGGGGGATATCAATGGATTCTTTCAAGCGCCAGCCCACAAAAACTACGGATACAATAACAATACAGCACGGCGCTCATTAAACGCTCCCCCGTCTACGCCTGTGCTTCTACCTCGGCCGGCCCCTCCTTCTCAACCTCCATACTCTCCACTCCCTCTCCCGCCCTATCCCCTGTCTCCTCTCCCGCCGGCCTATTCTCCTTGTCAACCTCCCCATCACCCTTCCTACCCCCGTCATCCTTCTCCCGGTCCTTCTGCCCATCCTTACCTCCATCCCCCACCCTCCCTGCCTCAACCTCCCCATTCAACCTCCTCGCAGCCTCCTCGACAACATTCATCCCCCCAACAGGAACAACAACCTCCCTCATCGCCCTCCTCATCCTCTCCCTCCTCCCCTTCCCCCGGACCTCGCTCTGCGTCCTCGCCCCGCTCTCAACCCACCGCACCCCAGCAACCATGAAGCTAAGCCCATCGTGTTGCGCCCTCCTCCCCGCGTCCCCCCGCCCGCCAAACTCCCTGCTCTGTATCCCGAACCGCGTCGTGCTGGCGTATCCCTTGAGCCGCGGCAGGATAACAAGCGTGACGTGCAGGTCCCGCCTCTCCCGGACGAACACGGGGCCCGTCGCGGGCGGAGACCCCAAAAAGTCCGCCTCGTTAGCCGCGGCCCGCGCCTCACGCTCCTCTGCCGTCAACTCCCGCTTCTCACCCCGCACCTGATGCACGACCCCATCCCCTGGAATCCCATGGTCGAGGTCCAGAAGCGAGGCTCCCGTCTCGGCGTCCCACTCCCCGCGGATCCAGCCCCCATGTATCAACGCCGCCACAACGTCCGAGTCGTCGGTATAGACCTCCGTGCCCCAGAGGGCCCGCCGTGCCGTCAGCTCCTCCCTCGCGCTAGGCGTCAGGTGGATCCGCGGCACCTTGACGGTAATGGTGCTGTTCTCATTCCCGCTGATCCGGTCTAGGGGCAGCGGCTTCGGCGTTGTGGACCACGACCTTTCAACGTCGGGGCCCGGCGAGAGGTGATCGGCGGCCGTGAGCTTGGCGGGGTGGAGCCTCGGCTCGTACAGAACATCGCCAAGGTGGTAGCGCGGTCGGCTCGCGACAGACTCGAGGACGGCCTTGGAGTTGACAATCTGCTTCGGCTTCGGCGGGATGACGGGCATTGGGCTGGGCGCAGGCTTCGCGGAAGGACGCCCGCCGTGATTATGATTATGATTATGGATCGGCCTGGCAGGGTCGTGGTGCGCTCCGTCGTGCGTAGCCGGGGACGGGATGCGAGCGCCCTTTGCAGCCTTCATCAGGGTCCCCGCCGCATGCCCGGCCTGGGCGTTGCCGTCCTGGGCATGAGGGTGATGGTGGTGGTGATGATGATGATGATGGCTGCGGCGGCTGGGGTTAGTTTGATCCGACAACCTCGACAGAATAATACTGGGGTCAAGATCATACTGATGGTGGTGAGGCATGGTCTTTGGGCGTTTTGCGCGGGCGCCCGGCGTGTGTCGCCCCGCGGAGTCCTCCTCCCTGAGATCCTCCTCTTTGAGCTTCCGCCTCCGGCCCCGGTTTCCCCCCTTACCGGCTCCGTCAGGTCCCGAGTCGTGGACTCCCGGCTCCGCATCGTCCCGCCTAGTAGCCCCGGGGAAGGGGACAGAGGACGCCGGCGGAGCGGACGTCACGGGGCTCGGCACCCCCAGGCCGCTGAGACCGCCGCCCAGGCCCGAGAACACGCGGCCGAACTCTGACTTGATCCCGGGTTCCGCGGCCGGGCCTGGGAGCTGTGGCTGGGCGCCCTGCACGGCCTGTGGCAGCGGGCTGACGCGGCCCTTGGTGCGGTTCATCTCCTGGACGGCGAGATGGCCCCGGTTCTGCATGTGATGTGCCGCCGAGTCCTCGTTGGACCTGCTTCGCGAGGATTCGAGAGAGATCTGGGGGTTCGGAGGTCCATACATATTGCCCTGGTGCTCCTCCTCATGGGGCCGAGGGCGATGCGGAGGCAGCTGCTGGTGCATTTGATGGGGCTGTTGCGCATGAGGCGGAGGTCCCTGCTGCTGTGGATGGAGGGGCCCGAGTCGCTGCTGCTGTGGAGATGCATCGTATCGCAGATTGGGAGGGCCGGCGGCCGGTGGCGCCGGGCCCGAGTATTGTGCGTGCGTGTGCGGCGGGTACCGATCGGGGGGCGGCTGCGAATAAGCCGGGGCAGGATGGCTCGCGTAGGACACGCCCGAGGTGGGCTGCTCGTCAGGGTGCCGTGGCTGTGCCGCCGACTGCTCGTAAGGGGCTCGGGCCGGGTCGTAGGCAGCTTGCCTCTGCCAGTACGCCGGGTCGTGGTGATCGCGTGGGTCGCGCGGGTCGCGTGGATCGCGTGGATCACGATGGTCTTGATGGCTGACTGCAAACGGTTGGTTCCTCGGCCCAGCTCCGCCGTAATCCGGATGTGCTGGGTGAGGCCGGCCGCTTTCACCCAGCGAGAGGGTCCGTTCTCGTCGCTCCCTCTCCCGCTGGTCCGCGTCGCGATCCCGTTCCATCGCGTATCTATCATCGTAGCTCATCGGCTTCAGGCCCGTCCGCTCGGGGTTATATTCCATCGGGTGCGCGGGCGGTCGCATTGGATCTTCTCGTCGAGCATACATATCATCGGCTGCGGCGGGCCGACCGTGGTCGAGCGCCCTCGCGGGAGGCGCACTCGAGAACGACTTTGGCTGGCTGCTCGGCCTCGGTGGGACGCCATGGGCGGGCATTCTCGGGTCTCGGCCCTGATCATGCGGCGTAGGTCCTCGATGATATTGCGGCGTCCCGTATCGCTGCACCTCGGGAGTATAGTGGCCAGCTCGCGGCGAAGCCGCGGAGCTGCCTCGGGGATCGTACGGTCGCGGCTGGTCTGGGGTCTGAGGTCGCCTAAACGGCGAGAAGTCTGCAGCTGTCGAGTGCATTCTCGGGGACGCGTGGATCGCCGGGCCATACGCCGCGCTAGACGAGGGTGTCGACGACGACGGGGTGTAGTGCGGTTGCTGTGGCTGCTGCGATTGCGGTTGCGGTTGCGGGGGCTCTCGGAGAGCCGGAAGGCTACCGCCGAGCATCGCCGAGATTGACATGCTGCTCCCGGAACTGTTCGTCCTTGTGATAGAATTCAGCGACGGCAGCTCGCGACCGGGCGGGTACGCCGACGACTGTCGCGACGGCCCCGGCGGAGGCATGGGCGGGAGCCCGTAGTGCCCGGCCTGGTGAGGCGGCGAGTGCTGGCCCTGATGACCAGGCTGCTGCTGTTGGTGCTGCGGCTGCGGCGGCGGCTGCTGCTGCTGCTGCTGCGACGGGGAGCCCGAGGGCGGCATGGTGCGATTTATCGCAGGCGGCGCGGACGAGATGGACGAGGCGCTCTGGTGCCTCGAGTGGCCGGGCGGCGGCAGGCCGTGGTTCGGATTCGGGTTCGAGCCGTCCTGCATGTAGTGGGTCGCCGACGATGGATACAGCACGGGATCGGATGGATGTCGCTGGTGGTCAAAGTATCGCGCGGTCGTGGCGGTCGCATGAGGCGGCTGCGGTGGTGCGGCGGAAAAGGCTGGGTAGTTTTGTGGAGAATTATTTGACGCAGCCGCCGTCGGAGCTGTCTGAGGCAGGGGCTGGCGAGGAAAGGCTGAAGTGGGTCCGCCGTGGGAGTAGGGTAGCTGCGGTGGAGGCGGTCGTTGATCCATCGCGCTGGGGTCGGCCGGCCGCGCTGGCGGCGCAAATTTGGGGAGCAGGGAGTGGCGAAATGCGGCAGCGAAACGGCGGCGCCGCCTCGAAAGGAGGAGTTTTGCGTGGCTGAGCGGCGTTCGGTCTCGGCTTACGGCGCTCGACGTCGTTGACGCAATGCTGCCGTTTCTTCGTCTCGATTCGCGATCGCGGTCGGGACCAACGCGGGATGATGGGAGATGGCTGGACGCTACCCTCCCTACCTGCGCTACGCGATGGCTGGACTTTGGCGCAAGCGGGTACTGTCGTCTGCGCCCGCCGACGGAGGGAGGATTCGGTCGCTGGTGGTAACCTGATCCTCTTTCTTCGCGCGCGTGTCCCAGCAAAAAAAGACGAGTCGACGAGTGCGCGGGAAACAAACGGGCGGGAATAGGATCGGGAGTGCGGAAGTGAAAAAAAGATGATAATCACCAGCCCGACCGAACCTGTTGACGTAAAGTGTGGGTTACGGTTTTACTAGCGGCCAAGACATGGGAGGGTGTGCACGCACGGCAAGTCACAACTTTGCGGTGAACCGGCAGGGCAGGTACTTGCCGCCCGAGGCAGGTAGGTACTCGTACTTCGTACTTCCCGCAGGTGGGGCTCCTCCTTGCAAGCATCGTCACCGCACCGGAGCCAACGGAATTTAACCAGCTTCACGTCGGCGCCTGACTCGTACAACGCGTCTGCACATACCCACTGAATAGGAGCGGGTGCCTGTCATTAGCGCATTCTCGTGTCTCGTCCCCCTTCCAGGTTGCCTTGGCCGAAGTAACTATACAACCGTCGCAACGCGAGGAACAAACTCGAGGTCGAGGCCCAAATTTATACCCATCCGTTGGGGTACCAAGCAGTGGGCTGACGGCTGCATAGTGAAGCTGTCATGCAGGGCGCGGCGGTGTTTGCAGGTGGCTGGCAGGGGTGAGCTTGCACAGATCGGGCATGTGGGGAAACGGAGCTTGGAAAAGTCTGATCCCCGCAATGCTAAGGGCGCTAGCCCGAGTGGTACCTTACGCGGATCCAGACCGCCAGGTGTCATCGGCAGGAACACTAGCTTGAACGGTCCTGCCGCACGGGCCACTACTCAGAGATCACTCTTCACAAGCCCCCAAATGCGCGTGTTCGCCTCGTGCCTGTTTGTAATAGGGGCTCATATCTCTCACACTCGCATGATGGAGCTTGCACAAGATTTATTGGTCGACGCATCCGCTGGAGTCGAGAAGAACGCGCCATTTACCAAGGGCGAGTCTCGATGTACAAACACACGTAAAGCAGTTGGCGACGGCACAAATTCGGGTTGTACCAGCAGCTCCTAAACCCACTCTCACGCGCCATCCCCCATCTCCATCTCTCCTGCACTTTGCCCGAATACACAGCTCTCTACACTCGCATCAGATACGACGACCTCGGGGGTGGTGTTTCCCGCTAACTAGCTCATCCCCCCGTTTGGGCCACCACAACGACTATTGCCCTTCTCTTCCCCGATGTGCGCGCCTCGACCTTGCTGTTACCTGTGTGCTCACTGCACCTTCGGACGGCCTTCCTCCGGGTCCTCTACGGAATGTGCATCGCGGTTGCCCTTGGTTCGAATCCAGGGATAAGCGCTGCGTCGGCGTCATCTGAGCGACGTCCGGCAAAACCGTGGCGATGGCGATAGAGGGAAAGGCGCCGATGGGCGGCCTTTGGGAATACCGCCTCAGCAGGTGTCGCAGACTGGCCGAAGAACTCGAGTGGGATAATCGACGGCATGCATGTCGATCGTAACCGTGGTATTCCTTCTTTCTGGGACCAAGTCGAAGTCGAGCAACACTCTTTCCCCCCACGACCCTAGCGAAGACCAGCGCAGACGCCACCGCAGCTTAGAACCCCGATGAAACGGTTGGGGAGAGGGCATGGAGGATTGATCCGACCTTGACGGACATAATTAATGAAGATGCCTGCCGGCGGACCTCACCCTGAGGAAGTATGAGGCTGGATGCACGTCGAGGGGTTACACAGAGCTAGACATCGCAGATTGGGTATGTCCGCATTGGATTTTTCCCACGGAAAGATACCAAGCGGTCAACGTCATCATACCTCCAAAAACACTACACGGGATAGGAGTGGCATCGTTAGCCTTGACCATTACTCCACGCTCCTGATCCCAGTTCTTAACCGCATTCCCCCCACCGCAGGCTCCCCAGAGGAAGTCGCAAAGCCACCAGGTCGCCATCTCACCCGTGCGGAATCGGTGCCAAGACCTTTTATATCACCAATACCGCCTCGAAATGCGGAGTGCAGCGCTGCATGACATCCACGTGGAGGAGGGCATTGTCACGCCAGTGCGTCTTTAGCCGCCATCCGAAGTTCAGATTAGAGTGCTCCGATGTCACCTCGCGCCGATGCCTACAGCTACACGCACTGAGTAGACATTCTCAAGGACAGGCGTATCCGTTGCCTTGTGAGCTAGTGTTCACGAAGCGGCTGCAGCACCTCCCATTATCTTCTCACTTCTTCCGTGGCCTAGAGCATTGAGCGGGGATACCCTGCCTCTGCGGCCCGGTGAATGCTCACGAGAACCTCTACTCTCTGCTGAAACCCAAGGACTTTCTAGTGTCCATGGGTTTCCATGATAAGAATGATCGTCCCAGCTAGAGCACTCGGTCGCATTTTCACCTCATATTGCTTGATGGACTCGTCCCCGGCTGTCCTTGAACCTTTCTACCGGCTATTATCCCCACGCTCGGATGTAATATGCATCCCACGCGCGGACTCCCGTTTATCCTTCTTCCGGATGGACACTTAATCCGGAAGACAGGAAGTGTCGCTAAAATTACCCGCAATTTCATATCACCTTGACCATATTGGTTGCTGCGGCCCATGTGCCTCGAGGGGAGACGATCGTCACCAACGGGGAGCCCCATACATTGTGTGACCATGGAAGCACTATGTCACGCGAGATGATGGTGGCTACATTTAATTCATACGGAATCTAAAGATGCACGTATCACCATGTCAACTATCAAAGCGGGCGTCGTAAAAATAGAAGCAATGCTGATCTAGATGAGAAAACCCGGTTTTCCCAGACGCCTCCCACACACGCTTCCCTGCACCGCCTTACAATCCCAACACACGATCCCGTGCTCGGTTGGGCATTACAGGATAACGTGGCGTAGCCATCTTATACGTAGCGGGGGTGGTTGTACTCGCCCGGCGCTCGATGTGACGGTGCCAGGGAAGCCACGAGGACAGCCCGTGCCATGGTATCCTCCGGAGCCAATCGGTATGTTTGGGTTTTTAAGCGGAAACGGAGGACGCTCCGGAGATTTCGATGTCGGATCTTAGGCGACATAACCCGCTTGGGAAGGGACTGCGTGACATCGGCTCGGCAATCGTGTCTGGAGCCGGCGTCGAGGACTACCGGGCGGGACGGGCGAACCCCCCGTCGCCGCGATACTATCCCGACACCGAGACAATTCGGTCGCTAAATTGACCTGTCCACCAACAGAAGTTGTCATCCGAAGAACACGCTTTTCGCTGTTGGAGAATAGCAGGTGGGTTACCTCAGCCCCTGGGGAGGACGATCATGTAGAGTGGGGGATATATGAGCCGGGAGTATATTACCCGCGTTGGCGATCTTACCAGACTCCCATAACCACTTGCCGCTCACCTCCTCTTCAGATGCCAAGTCTCCGTCCACGTTGACACCAAACGTTGCATCATTCATATTCATCCGAGGCGGAGGTGACAGGTGGTGACACCCTGGGGACCGGGTTTGTTTCCAGAAAGCGTGGCTCCCCGCAAAGGTCCGATTCTAAGCTGGTAGGAGAGGGTGTTATGGCGGGGCGAGGGAATGAATGTCTGGGTTAGCTTTCCAGTCATATACGGAGTACGCTGTTGAGAGAATGATGCATGTTTCCACGAGGTGAGATGGGCCGGAGGATTCTCATATAACGGAGATCTTATTACTCCCCAACATAGCCATGACACGTTTCGAAAGCCCACCAATGTAATTCCCACTGGAATGATCGCAACTCGCCCGTGAGAGAACACGCCAACAAGCCATCCAAAGCCCCAAGGCCCGCGATAAGATCCCTTCAAACGGCCCCAGCAACCAACAGAGACGGAAGAGCCGCCCTCGATATCCCCATGTGGCAACAGCCATGCGTGTCTTGGCCAGACTGGGCGCGGGATCATTCCCCGTCATTTATATCACTGTTAATATCGCCTCCATCCCACTCGGCTCTCCCATTAGCCGGCATCCCCAAATCGTCAACTGAACCACGGAACCACTCCCCGGTCCCCCCTCCCACTCCCGCTTGCGTCCTTGATGGGCGCCCCTTCATCTAATTACTCGTTTGCATCCTCTTGCATATTCCACGCCTGATCGGAAGATGGGGCAAAAGCCCCCATGGCGTTCTGGAAAAAATGGAATACGGCTAAAAAGGCGTCGGATATTGCGGGCATGAGGCGGGCGGGAGTATAAAAGGGAACGGAGAACCTGCGCTCCGAGCTGGAAGGTCCGGTTCTCGAGAAGCGCTACGAAAGAACCACCGGGAAAACAATTTTACGTACTAAAGACACCGCTCATCGAGTCTTACAATGTGTTAATGTCGCCGAGCTGAACGACTCGACACATATCAAGCTCTTGCTCTATCGAGCCGGCACACCTCTTCGTTAAGAGTAGACTGCCCTCGGTCTTCTTACTGCACGACCTCTCTCATCCTCTTGCATCCCCCCGCGGTGCGTCCCCAAAATGAAGGCCACTCTAGCGATACAGGCCCTCATCGGCCTAACAGCCGCAATCCCCGCCCCGGACCCCTTCCCCGACGCCCTCCACGCCCGCCAGGTTAGTACCAGCACCTACTGCAGCCCGACCACACAGCTCTGCTACAACGAGTACACCACCGCCGGAAACTCCATCTTCCGCATAGCCATATCAGAGAGCGCGACGGGTTCCGACTTTGACATTGCGCTCCAGCTCGTGGCGCCGGCGGGGCAGGGGTGGGTGGGGTTTTCGTTCGGGGGCAGCATGACGGAGGCGCCGCTGGCGGTTGCGTGGCCGAATGGGCAGAGTGTTACCGCTTCTTCGAGATGGGCGAGGTGAGTCACTTAGCAGTGTTTCCTGTCATTAGTAGAGATTGTGTCCTTGGGAATGTGAACCTCAGCTCTGTGGGCCTGTGAGACACTGCTTGCACTGAGACGGCGCATGGACGAAGATGTCTCGGATCCCAGCCGCACAAGACCACCCACCCGCTTGCCGCTATTGCTACCCATACTGACAATCACACTCCCCCCAGCTCCCACGCCCTCCCATCAGTCTACGACGCCGCAACCTACACCCTCCTCCAAGACACAGGCCTCAACAGCACACACTACACCCTCTCCGCAATCTGCACCGGCTGCTCCTCCTGGTCCCGCAGCACCGGGACCCGCACCCTCAACCCCAACAGCGGCTTCCGCGTCGCCTGGGCGCAGAACACCCAGGCCGGGTCGGTCGCGCAGCCCTCCGACCCGGGCTCAACGTTCAACTACCACAGCTTCCACGGGTACTTTGACGCTGACTTGCGGAGCGCAAGGGTGCCGGATGCGCAGTTTCAGGCTGCGGCTGCCATGACGCTGGGGCCCGCGCCCCCGGCGGCGGTGGGCGTGGAGGAGTCGGATCCGGCGCCCGCACAGCCGGGGCCGGCACCGGAGTGGCCGTGGGGACCGTGGGGATGATGGCGCGTGAGGTGATGCTCCTGTACAGTAGGGGGATCCGTGGAGTGTGGGGAGGGATGCGTCCTTACTAGTCCAACAATATATCAAGACATCGGAAAATTCACAAGACAGCGTCAACTCAACTTGTCCAGAACCGAGGCGATTCCCCCTCGCGTATTCGGTGGCCCCTTGGCCACTCCTCCCTCACCACCTGAACGTCCCCCGTGGATTGGAGGCTGCGTAGTGGCCGACCTCCAAGTGTTCTAGAAGCATTGTTACTGAAACAAACCCCCAAGAGCGTGTGAGAAGTGTCCAACTGGAAACTGCTCGGGGGTGATGGTGGTGTCTGGTTTGGGTCGACGTTCCCCAATAGCGGCGTACTCTCCAATAGCCGCCGGTCATAAGCAGTGTTAGAGGGCCGAAATCTTAACGAACAAGTCACGTGTCTCCTTAGCTCAGTCGGTAGAGCGCTGGTCTCATAATATGACTCGAGAGAGTAACTTTCGAGAGATCCAGAGGTCGACAGTTCAAACCTGCCAGGGGACATATTCTTTTGCTTTTTTTTTTGCACTTCTTTTCTCCATTTCTTTCAAGATACAGAGAACAATTAGGTGGTAAGAACATAATTCTCCCCCTGTAGACTCCGTGAGAGGGACGGAATCACTCGCATCTGGTCGTCATGATTAGCGTTCCTCCAGATTGATTGATTTATAATGCCTTTGTTCCCCTCCCCTCCTTATCAGAAGAGGCGTCCAGCTTAGAAATAACTTTGTGCGGGGATCGAGATCCATCCACGCGGCGGCTAGTGACGGTCCCCCCCTCCCCCCGCGACATTTGCGACACGGTACATCGAGATAGCACAGCTGTGTGTGGAGTCGGCGAACAGTGAGGTGGCCGGGGAGCTCAACTCACACCACACCAACTCTCCACACGACGGACCTTGAAAAGGAGGGGGGGGTGGAAGAAGTGGCGCTTCGGGATGCGATGCCGCCATGTCACGGACACACCCCGCGGACGTAGATGCCTCCCCGACATGCCACATACCGACATGTCGGGATATTCGAATGGGGCAAAACCGAGAGACACCAACGCCCGCTCCCAAAACAGCCCTGAACGCGAGGGAAGGCGGGGAAACCCAAGCATTCCGGCATGGCAGGGGACGTCCCCCGGGAACAAAGGCCACCTCGACCTACATGTACCGACAAGTCGGGATGTCTGTCAGATGCGGTAAGAAAACCCGCGAGACAGGATAAGCCGCCCACCCAGTCCCAAAACAACTCAGAATACGAAAGAAGGCAAACATTCCGCCGTGCAAGCGGATACATCCACCTTCTATGGACGCAGCGGCCGCCAGGCATGCTAAAACGTCGGGATGTCAAATGGGCAGGTAACCCCGCCAGGCGCGAATCCGGCAGGAGAACCCGCAAGACACGATAAGCCGCCCGACGGCCAATCCCAGAACAACCCAGGAACACAGACGAAAGGCGGGGAACCCCAGCTCCTGTCGCCCGGTATGCAACTCCCCTCACCCACTAGCCCCAATCAAAAAGCACAATGACGGCACACCCGCATACTTCCCCAGAAACGAACACGGGTTTCCGTCCCTTGCCGGCGGGGCGGCGAAGCGCGCGGGGCGACTGCGCGCGGCCTCGTCGGATTCGGATTTCCCGAGCAAACCCCCACCGCCCGGTTTCGGCGTCGGGGGGCGAACCCGACGTCGCATCCCCCCTCTCCTGCCGAACCGAGCCCCCCATCTCAAACCGATCCGATCCCACCCAATTGAGCGCAGCCCCCCGCCAAGGCGCTTGTTCGATTTCAAAGATTACCGCTCGAAACCGGCTGTCCTGCACCACCTCCTAGCCCCGCCCTCCATCCACACCACCCAGCTTCTAGTTTTTTTCCTTTTAGGCATTTTAGGCACCGCCACTGGCGCCAGCGACCTTATCTCTCTCCCCACTCCTGCATATTTTTTTCTTTTTCATCCTTCCTTTTTGTGGAGATTTCCGAAAGACATGTGGGGACCTCTCCTGCCCTACCGAGAACTCGGACTCCTCCGTACCGCGAGAAACCCTCCGCCCCCACACTCGCACGAGGCTTTCTTCGTGGGGACTGCGGAGCGGAGTTGCCTCGTTGGGAAACAAGTGGGCGCGCCCATCAGCGCGTCCTGCTGAGCTTATCTGGAACCCGGGGATTACTGTCCCCGAGCGTTGACCGAGACATGTCATCCCGGTTGTGTATGCTATAGGGGTTGTGTACGCTACGGGTAGCGCAGAACCATTCTAGCGGTATTCGTGGCGAGAGCTAGACATCGTAGGACCGCTAGCCGAGAGACGGGCTGTTATCGGCGGGGTAGGGCGAGATCCCATGTGTAATTCCAACTCGATACGCGCTGTCCGCACCTGAACGGAGTCTACGGAGTAAGCACAATGGCGCCGGACCTCCACGTCCCGACGCCGTCCGACACAAACAACCCCGCCCCGCGGGCTCCAGGCCAGCGCACCAGAGATACGAGGGTAAAGGCAAAAGGTGACATCAACCCACCATGACGCAAAACCAGCCCGACCTCACCTCACCCCACGCGTCCCTCGAGCCCGACGATCTCGCCCTTGGCGGACCGGGTCCGGCGGCGTTTCCCCCCGAGGGTTAGCGCGCGCCCCCTCGTCCCACCTCCGACCGTCGGATGCAGGCACTTCCTGCCGCCTGCAGGAGGGGCTGGGAGGTTCACGGCTGCTTGCGCCCGTGTGTAACTAGCTGTGCACCAAGGGCACCTGGTACGCAGGGACCATCCCCCGGCGCGTGCGGGACGTGCGAGCGAGCGCCACAGCCCCACACACACCACACCACACGCACGCGTCGAGAGCTCCACACACACAAGCTCTCACTGGGGCCCCCCGAGCTCCTGATAATGGATTCCTTGGCCCACGCCAGAGCTTGTGAAAATAATAATTATTACACATCCCTAGCTCCCGCATCCACCCGAGCAATCCCTCCACCTCCACCAGAGCAAGCCCTTTGTTTCCGCGGACCACTATCTACACCACAGTACAACTAGGGCCTGTCTCCCCCCTCCTTCCCAATTGTGCAAACTTCTTCCTTCAAATATTTCTTCTTCTTCCTTCATTCTCAATTTCTCTTCTTCTTCTTCTTCTCTCCAACCCTCCTTTTCCGCCCTCTCCAACAACCGAATTTCCCGACGTCAACCGCCCTGAAAATATTCAGTTAATCCGCCCTTGAACACATCTCGACGAGCGATCCCGCAATCTCGACGACCTCTTCACCCTCCACAACAATGTTCACCACCGCTTCTCTACGGCAGGCTGCCGCCCACGCCGAGCGCACCCCCCTGATCCGCTTCCTCGGCCGCCGCACCACTCCCAGTACGTTCCCCCCAACCTCCAACCTCACATCCGAAACACCCGACTAACCGTGTTCCCAGCCAACGTCGACTACACTCCTCGCCCTCACCCCGCCTCCCCCACGGGCACCCTCCCCCAGGGCTTCGGCTCCGGCTGGACCTCCAAGGGCACCAAGCACACCTCCTTCTCCTCCTACCGCGACCACGCCCAGCAGTTCGGCCCCCTCCAGAACTCCATCCGCGAGGTGGGCGTGGGCGGCACCGCCGGCGCCAACCTCGGCTCCGTCTCTCCCCCCAGGGGCGTCTTCTTCGACCGCAGCGAGCTCCCCGCCCGCTTCCGCCGCCAGCCCATCGACCTCGCCGAGATCGAGGCTGTCGAGTCCGGCGGCGCCGCTCTCTACAACTAAGATGGCCGGCTACCTCGGAGCACCACAAGTCTCCATCATCTTCACATCTTAGAACGGAGCGGTCGGAGCCTGCGGCTTCGACTCACGGAGAGTGATGAGCGGGGCACGAACGACATTCTACGGCTCAGAACGGCCCCCGCATTTGACACGATAACGAAGGCGGCGACGCCCGGGCGGGCGGATACACCGGCGGTTGGGAACGGAGCAGCGTTCGGAGACGAACTTCTTTTCAAATCACGGAGTGATATCATCCCGATACCCTCTTTCTTTTTCTTTACAAATTCAACCTTTTTACAAGCGAGGAGGTGTTTCAAGTTACGGGGTTCGGAGGGGAAAGCGGGAGGACTCTTCTTTTCTTTTTTTCTCAAGCAGTCTTTAGAGTCTGGTGTCTGTCCTTTACTTTGTCTATTTCGGCGGTTACTTCAACATGGATAAAGGGCGTACAGGTATTTGCTTCTGCTCGCGTTCGAGCAGAGACCGGGAGTTACATGAATATACCACAAATTGATCAAAAGCACTGCATCTCATGCCTTTCCCCGTGGTACTCAATGGCTCAATTTTGCGTGCTGATCTTTGCTACATCTCAACAAACGATTCCCGAGCCGAGGCTGATGCGGGCCAGTACACCCACAGCAAAACGACGTCACACGGCATCCGCCCCCAATTCCTCCATCCAAGCTCACCCCTCAGCGACGACACCAACGATACGCGCAGAGGCGTCCAATCCCCTCCCCGCGCCGCGCCACCAAAATCTAAATCTCAACCCCCAGCACAAAAGCGCGGTCCATCATGATCATCACCAGATTCCCATTCTCCACAAAGGCGTCTGGGGTAACACCACCCCATTGACTTCGTGGCGCTCAAGATCCGCGGTTTCGAAACGCCTGCGCCAGAAAAAACGAAGAAAAAAAAGTAAAGCGCAGAGTCACATCCCCTTCCCGCTGTCCCTGCTTCCAAGCCGGCGGTGAGCCTGACGCCATTTCCGTCCGACGCGTCGGGTAAAACCGGGACCGCCCCGCAGTCGGGTAACATCGGAGAAACTTGCTGCTAGCGCCACGGGCGCACCAATTCGCCCGGGACCGGACCCGAGGTCTGGTCAATGAGGGACGGCTGTGGCTCAGGCTCAGGGGTGGCCTTGGCATATCTGGAGATTTGGAGACGGGACACGTCTGCCAACTCACACACTTACAAAGCCACAGTCCAACGTCGAACCCGGCCCACGCCGAATCACATGAAATGCTCTGCAAATCTCAGGTGCACTCGAGCTTCGACCCGAGGCTTGCTCGCCCGTATGATGCCATTTGCAGCCCGGGACGCCTCTGTTCCGGCCCGAGATCAGCCAAGCGATGTCGAACCAGCCGCCCGTCATGAGGTACGTGCAGATTCCCAGGCCCTGCCGTCCATCCAAGTCACGGCCTCGGGTATCTGGACATCTGAACAGAGCGCCACTTTCACTGCTGGAAGAATGCATACATGACGAGCGCAAAGTAACCACTCCGTGTGAGCACCTCTCTTGTATTCAAGTCTCCGTTCCAGATGTGACCCTCCAACTTCCTCTCCCGAAAAGGACTCAACGCTCTCGATTTGACACGGTCTTGGTGGGTTAAAACAGCGTCCTTGCCATGAAGGGTTAATACCTTCACTCCGCAGAGCGCGGAGGTGGACAGACGCTGCGTTCCGCCTAGCCTCGTCTATTGCGTTCTCATCGTGGACGGCGCGGACCACCAGTGTTGGCGAGTGTGTGAGGACTCCCCGTGAATAGTTGACTTGGACCCAAATCAATCCCAAGGTAGACACGTCCGAGGTGCTGTCTTGGTCGGACGTGACATCTTCGTCCGATACGTAGTCTGTGTATTGTCTACCAAGGTCATGCCGCCATGATCGGGGAGGACAAGTGGTCCTCGACTAGCTTGCACATGTTGTCGGCGGCTAATCGAGGTCGCTTTCGTCATCAATCTTACTTGCACATGTTGTCCAGAGGTCACCGAGGTCGCTTTCGTCGTCTCGCTAGAGGACTTCATTAGTCTGACCTCTGAGATTGAGACCGCCTGGCCAGGGCTTATATTGGACATTGACAAAGGCCTCTGCTGCAAGGTTGAGCGGTATGGAATTGGCAAATGGTAGACTTGCCTTTCAGAAACCAGAGCCCGAGTCAAACTCGGAGGAGGTGCCGTAATGGGCCGATATGGCCCCCTACCCCCCATGCCCAGGAGATGCTGTAGATTTCAGGCGTCCCACGCCCACCCAGTTCTCGTTTGCTGCCTGTGAACCGGGTATAAACCTACCCATCGGAAGCAAGATCGCCGTCTTGGTCCGACGTGGTGTCGTCCCCCGACAGTTTGCTCTTCGCCGCAAGTCGACCTGCCCTGCAGTCCGGTGACCGGCCTTTGCCGCTTAACCACTGCACAATGCTATGCACTGAGGAGTTAAAGGACGAAGGGGGCGAGGCCCTCTCGACCTGCAATGCCATGTTTCTTCTCGGCATGCCTCAGATACATGAATTAGTGCTGTCAAAGAATGACTTGACAGGCA
Organism: Scopulariopsis brevicaulis; assembly: GCA_017657125.1. Taxonomy (NCBI): domain Eukaryota; kingdom Fungi; phylum Ascomycota; class Sordariomycetes; order Microascales; family Microascaceae; genus Scopulariopsis; species Scopulariopsis brevicaulis. The sequence goes on from JAGFNX010000183.1 coordinate 196,094, forward strand.
AGCTGAACATCAACTTGACACCTTGGCCCCCCTTGCTCGGGACTGCCTGAGGTGAACACGAACATGAAGATACCCGGAGACCTCATTGAGAACTGCCGCAATCCCAGAATGTGAGTGCCCCCATCTTGACCTCGGAAACGGACTTCGTTTCTTCCCCTCATCGTCAAATATGCACAGGTTCCGCCCGATTTCACTTCCGAAGATGACTCGCTCTTTTTTCGCGGCTTGGCCCGCCTCGGATATCCTAATCAGCACATTAAGGATGCCGAGGACCAAGGGGTCGTTCAAGAACCGACCCGCCTGCCGCCAGCCGGTCAGTGCCTTTACATTGGGCCCGGCGCAGCTGGTGGCGCTCCCCCTGGCCCGGACGTTTCCAGTGGGGGAGGGTAGGTGATTGTTGCCCGTGCTTGATGTGCGCGAAACTTGTTTAAGAGAGTTCGCAGGTCAGCCTGCTAAGAACCAGCGAGAGCGTTAATACCATGTCTCTGATGAAAGCGGTGGTAGTCTTCTTACAAGGACAAGGAGCAAAGTCAAGGCTGCAGACGGGTAAGTATTTGTTCGTGTCAGGTTCCCCGTTGGAACCCTGTGGATTCCGGACGCGGTACCATCGAAAGCTGATGAATGGCAAAGTCACCATCGCGGGAGATCGAGACGGCCCGAGCGAGCAGACCATCGACTGCGTCCCTCAGGGGCGAGCAGACCCTAGGGAAGAACACGAAAGGTCCCGTCCAGACTCCGGAAGTGGACTTGGCCGGATCTTGACGGGCCGTCCTGAGGTGATAGATGCAGGGGAGCATCACCATCGCCGGAGACCGAGGCAGCGCCGGAAAAGGGGCGACTGAATTGACACCCTGAAGACCAGCGGGCTCTCGAGCGAAATGGGGCGAATGACCAGGGAACCATTGTGGATGAAGGAACCGCGACAGTGAAGAAACGCGAGTAAAGGGCGGAAGATGGTTGATAACAGCCAGGAGACGATGGTGGAGACGCGAGTTGGGAGAAACAGATGGGACCCAAGTATTATCGAACCCTATGGAGCAACACAAGAACGGAAGCTGCGTACATCCCGTGTAAGTCAAGTGGCAGTACCGGCGTGTGACCAAGACCCCCACCACCAGTATAGCCACGGAGGGCAGGAGGGCCACTTTGATGACTGTATTACCGATACCTTTAAACTAGGACCTTCTTCATTTTCCATCACCACTGTCAAAGTGAATCAGAGCATATCTTACTCGTGGTCTCGAGGGAAGCCATGCGAGGTAGGAGCTTTATAGGTATGCTCACCTGACATCCCCGAACTAAGCTGCGTTAGGCAACTACACCTTCCTCTTAAACACGGAGACGCTTTAAAGAATCATTTTCCCTTGTACATGTGATGAAGGGGAGGAGGCCGCGGCCCAATGGCCCCGCCCTAGACGAAGATTGTTTGGCAGGCGCAAGGGAGGAACAGTGTTGTGGGCCCGCTAAAACTGAATGAAAAGTGCGGGTGGTAGTGACCTTTGATGAATCATAGGAAAGAAACAAAATATGGTAAATCTCGTGGAGACATGAACCTCACGGCCACGGCTATGGTTCGTTGACATCAGTGTGCCGGATCCTGGTACATCCGTCTTGGCACTTCTGGGCCGGATGCCGGTATCTCCGCTGTGATGAAACGACCCGGATGCGCACCGACGACTCAACCACGGGGTTCAACGCACCATTTCGGGAGACCTCCGGAATCCCTGCCACGAACCCGGAAGATCTCGACGATCAATTGAAACCGAAGATGCAGCTCGGCGAGACACGACACGTCTGTGCGCATACTTGCGCGGCAACGACCCCGAGCAGCCCTACCTGAAGCTGAAGATGCAGGGCTCGGACCCAAACTTGTAGCTACTGCGGACCTATCGCGTCTTTTCCACACGAACCCCAGGAGATCTACACGGGGTATTGAAGATCTATATCCCTGTCCGGTTCACACCTTCCGGTCGAGCCCCTTCTTTGAGAACAAGATGAGGCCTGCACGGCATCCGGAACGTGCCCTTCCATCTTGGCTTTCTCTTGGCCCCCGGGAGTCGGCTCGATGCTGGGCGAATGATTGCGTTGAAGCCATCGCGAAATGCCTCTTTTGTCGCCATTTGCGAACGCGTGGCCAGTGTGTGAGCACACAGCATGAAACGGCTTGGCTCTTCTGTCTACCGACTTTGTAGGCATTCGGATCTCCAGCGACGCCATGGCTTGGCCGGCCATGATTCCTCAAGTCTGAGTATAAAGACAGCGCTTTGCTCTGTATTGCATCTGCTAATTCTTCTCAACACCATCACCAAACTGACAATTAGGCCACCACTAGCCTCTTCATCTTCTCTTCTGTACTTCTCTGGCTGGTCCATATTTGTATAGCTGTTTATACCTCTTTGGCCAATTCACAGACAAGACTTCCCCGTTCAGACCGACTTACACCGAATACCTGCAAAATGTCTCTCAAAGCGACAATCATCACCTCCATCCTCCTCGCAGCGGACCTTGTCGCCGGCCACGGCGCTATCGTCTCAGCCACTGGTGACTCCGGCGGCTCAGGCATGGCGCTCGGCGTCGACACCTCCACGCCCCGAGATGGCACCCGCCGCCGCCCCTTCCAGCAAGACACCACCCGCTTCCGCGGCGATGCCGCTGACACCGTCGGCGAGACCCTCGCGGCGGGGGACAACGACATTGAGTCCGGCACCCAAGCCATCATGGCGGAGACCGGCGACGACCTCCCCCAGGTCACCACAGGTGGGGAGCTCAGCATGACGCTCCACCAGGTCAATACCGACGGCGCGGGCCCCTACAGCTGCATGATTAACGATGATGGGACGGGAACTTCCTGGGAGGACATCACAGTTACGCAGAACGTCCCGGGCCGCCGCGGTCGGGACCGGGACGGTCAGGAGACTGATCACCCCCTTACTGCCAGCATTCCCGGGGACCAGGAGTGCACTGGGACTGTGGCCGGACAGGAAAACGTCTGCCTTGTGCGCTGCGAGAATCCCGCCCGTGCTGGTCCGTTTGGGGGGGTTGTCCCTGTTCAGATGGTGACGGGGAATGGCGGCGGAAACGGTAACGGGAACAACAATGGGACCGATGGCGGGGACAATGATGGGAACAACAGCGGGAACGGTAGCGGCAACTCTGCTCGTCGCCGGCGTGCGAGGGGGTCGACGCGAGCTCTTCCCGTCAAGGTGTTCGAGTAAGGGGAACTCTTGAATTGTCCGCTTTTTCAGGGAACACTTACATGCCGTGAGTGCTTCACCCGATTTCAAGAGACAATGGAGGCAAAGTTATGTTATGGCAATCATAACGCGGGGTGTGTTCGACCTCCGTCTACACCTTTCTATTTCCCATCATATTTCATTAGCTGTGCTTGAATCGGTTCGGTTACCCAAAGATAGTATCGCTCGTTGCGCTAAACTGATTATCTGGTTACCCCGCTGTATTTTCTCTGGTCATGATTATGATGACATTGCATCGAAATAGCCGTTGTAGGATAGTAACATGGCAGACCCCTGTCGTTGTGATTAACACGCGTAGAGGCAGCAGCCAACAGTCAACAGCCAAGGGATACATACTCACAAAAACCCCACAACCCAAGTCCACTTCCCATATTGGCCCCGTAAACCCCTTCCATCCCCCCTGCGCGTCGCCAGGTCCGCCGGAAGATATAGACCGCAAAAGTGCCCCCGGATCTTCGAGAAGGACGTAGATACCCGAGCACCTCTAGTCCTCCTGCCTCGGGCAGGAAAAACTTGAACGTGTCTTCCTAGTCCCGGATGAGGGACGCGAGAATCCCCGTGGCTTCCGTGAGGTTCTCGATTACACGATTTAGCTGAGATACGCGATGGCGGAGCGAATTTGGTTGTTTAAGGGACTGGTTGAAGGCTGCTTTGACAGACTTGCTTTTGAGGACGGTAGGTCAGCATGTAGGTTGGAGAAGTACGGGAAGTAATTAGGTCAAGAACTCATTAGAATCTCAGCGAGGATGGCATCGACGACGAAACCACCTTGCGAGCGGTGATGCCAGACACGGTGAGAGCCTTGGCCGACACTAAGCGGGATATTTAGATATCTCCGGGCCTAACTATCGCTAGACGTATACGTAGCCGTAACTAATATCATAAGCCTACCTAAGTTAGCTTTCCTAAGTCCTCCTATCGTTAATGCGGGTATCCGGTATTCTTAGGTCTAGTGACGTTATTATATTATATATAGCTTCCTTCGAATTTAAAGGATAGAATTTCTGTTCCTCGATTATGAACTATGCCTTCCAGATTCCCTGGGCTAAGGATCTAGCGGGTTCGGATTTGGATATTTTGTACGGAGCACCTTCATGCTGGCAAGTGAGACATATCTTGACGCGCCCTGACCCAATTAATAAACACCCTGTGAAAGCAGCGTCGGAAGACATATCAATGTTGTGGAAAAGGGGGGTGGGGGCGGAATTGGAGGGCGTTACTAAAAAGAATGTTATTGCAAGTGAGTATAATCGTGAGAGTCAATGTCCTCATTACCAGCGATTGAAAGAAGGGTATGCTAAAGATTGTCAATGTCATGGTCGTACACAGCCCCTGCGCTACTTCGCCAGTTGTCCCTTCGCCCTATGCGCGACCGAGGTCTAGTCAAGACCTGTCCACGCTCACCGTCTCTGTCACCACGATGCCCGGCTTGCCTTGTTGCTGGTGGATGTGAGGCTGTATCTGGTTCCTCCAGTACTCCCCACCCAGAATCTCCTCGTCAGACGCGTTGTCTGGCATGCCGCTACCGACCCTTGTCCCCCCCTTTCCACCGCGGGCTTGCGTGAAGTGCCCAACACCGCCAACCTTGACTCCCGAGAAGCTCTCGCCGTCGTCGCTGTTCCCATACTCGACATCTCGGTTGGTGCTGCTGTGGCTCAGCTCCTTATCCTTAGTGCTAAGCTTGCTCTTGTTGAGTCTGCCGCCGCCAATGGTCTCGAGGGCGAAGGAGTTGGAGTCGTTCTGGTCGTAGTTCTGCCTTCGGTAGCCGCTGGTCTGCGTGTCGGGGTAGAAGTGGTGGTAGACTCGGCGGTACACGGGACGGCACACGGGGATGCCAATGCAAATAAGTGTGACGGCCATTTCGGCAGCCGACCAGACTATGAGAGGGACACTATCCTCTGCTTGTGTGTTAACAAAACCAGATCTATGGGGGTTGTGTGATGAAACAAGATTCCGAGAACAGGGCTGTTAGAGACGGTGGCGTAACGTACTGAGATAGTCCGCGGTATAGAGGCCGGAAACTGTCGTTGTTCGGACAATGCCCGCAGCGGCGGCGCTGACTTGGGTTAGTTTTAGCCTCTCCCACTTCTAATTCCGAGGCTCTCCCGAGACGTCGTTGCAAAACTTACATCAAACCCAATCCAAAACTGAGTACGATGGTGTACTTCTCGCGGCGCGGCATCTGAAGCGAGTGGACAATGAACCACGGTAAGATGGCGAAGAAGAAGTCGCACATAATCGTTGACGCTGACAGGACCCTGCGTTAGACTGAACTGGACAAAGACAGAGGATCCAAGGCGAACATACTGCAAAGAATGTAGGAGGTCGGCCTCGTGTCAATAGGACAGGACCCTCCCGGTATGAACCTGTCGTAAACGAATTCCAGCGGCACGCACGCAAGCCAGAACACCAGCACCTGGGCAATTGAGGCGAGCACCACGAGCGTCATCATGGCCCAGATGGCCCACCGGTGCCAAGGGATGACGACAAGACGCAGTAAGAAAGCACCGAGCGAGGCCTTCGCGATGGACATCCCGACAATGGCAAAGGCCTGTCCGATACACTCGTATAAAGTGGCCTTTACTACTTTATCCTGGGACCCGATCTCCTCCATTGTTTGGCCGAAGCCATAATTGGCAGACAGATGCGTGAAGACGTTGAAAATAAGCAGAAAAACCTGGCAGGACCGGCCTTGTCAGTAATTGACGGCGGCTTCGAGAGCGAGGACTCGGCGGCTTGTTTAGAGAACCAAAGGAGAGAGACGAAAAAACGACTCACGAACGCGACAGCGTAGATATGGTCGTCAATGCCGTACGAGGCGACGCAAACGATGCGGGTGTACAGCCTCAGACAGAGAAAGAAGAAGACCAGCGTGGTCAAGAACCACATGACGGCGAGCGCCACCGGCGCGCTTCCACCCCAGGCCATATCAAAAGGATTCGTTCTTTGAACTCTCTCTTGCCAAAGCATCCAAACCTTCTCACAAAGCAAAGTAATAAGAACCTTCAACTCGCGTTCGGAGCGGAAGAGGTGAAGAAAAAGACAGCGCCGGCACGAAAGGGAAGGGGCCTGGCAAAGACGCCTGCCGGTCCCTTCAACTTTGCATTTCTACCAACCTTGGATGAAGAAGCAAGTGTTGGAGAGTCACGCCGACTAGGGTCGCGGGAGAACGGGAGACCCGGGGTTTCAGGGGTGATGATGACGATCAGTCCCGGGCATTGGGGGTTGAAACCTTGGTCTGCAAGGGTATGAATGTCTTTGGCCCCCCTTTTCCATTTTGGAAAAAGCTCTCGAGAATACCTCAAAAAGTACTGACGTCGAGTCCTTGAAGGCACAGCCCCGCGCCAGACCGGGGTAGCAACCAAGAACCGGGGTGAGCCGTTGGTTGGTGCTCGAGAGGCAAAAAAAGGTCTCCCCTGGCATGGAGATGAACTACACCGTGAGGCTGTCCTAAGAGCCAAACTTATTTTGATCCATTAGCTGCTTATATTAAAGTTCGCAAGGGCTTGTGTCTATAGAGTAGCTCCTATCTCTCGGGCTTTTAAGTTATGTCGCTTTCCATTCATGCCCTTCTCCTGATTTCTTGCACACGCAGCCTTTCAACGCTGAATGGCAGGACAAAACGGCCGGCGTTGAAGCGGATGGGACCCCCACCAACGTTTATGCAAGCGACTCTGCAACGTCGAATCCTTCGCGGAACCGGGAACAGATGCCGGGCGAATAAGGGGCCGTTCACAGTGGGGGTAATTGCCGGGGTCCCAACGATCTGGTAATCCTTCAGGGCTACCAAGAAAGGCCCCAGGAACCCTGCCCTCTCCAGGGTCACTGAAGACCGCGGAACCAATTACCCTATGCATTAAGTGTTACCATTGGTAATCTGTCCGCATTTTTGCTATAGAAAGGTGCCAGGTAACGTCAGATTGGACTGTTGACATGTTTGCGGCCAGATAAACGTCCTGGGGAGGGAGGTCACGTTGCTAAAGCGAGAAATGCACAGGACGAACGAATGCTCCAGCAGAGATTGCCTCTCGGTAATTGACACGTCTGGCCACAATCTTCGAAAGACCGTGTTGAAGGGAGGAGCGAAAATGTCGCATGCAATGTGACCTCGACCCATTCAAATACAAGGTGTGATTACCCATCCGCTTCTCCTTTCATGTGAATGGTTGCAGCTGCCGCGGACGTCGTTACCGGAAGCGGGCCGGCAGACCCGATTCCAAGGATTCGGCGGGCAACGTTAGCGCGGCCCCGCACGGCCCGGGGCTCGTTCCGTGTTTAAAACCGTTGATCCGATGGGGCCGCCAAACCCAAAGCGTCGACCCAGGGCGGTCAGGACCGTGCGGTGACACACTTTCCGAAGACAACCCTAATATCCTCGAATACGAATGCGGCGATTGCTAAATGGAAACCTGGATGATCTTGTCCCCAATGTCGCTTTGGATCAACTGTGGAACCGCGACCAGGGCTCCGTATTGGCTCTGTGGAGTCCCTCCTCCATGATAGACAACACCATGTCCTCCCCGCCGCTTTGCTCCCTGTAAATGTGTGGGGGAGGGACTGCGCTACAACCCTGCGTGCACTGCAACGCAACCGAGACCTGCCAAAGAGCTCCATGGCTGTGAACCCCCTTTCTGCAGCAGATAAAATGCGCTCCTCCGGTCGGCGCTCTGTTCCCACGTTTTCTTCCCTTTCTTGGTCAGGGCCACGCGACAGAGTTGTATTCTGGTCTTGACACGGAAGGATCACAACTATGGAGTCCATGGAGTCAGAGTCTGTGCTGCCACCGGTCGATTCCCCTCCGGCCTCGTCTCCGTCCGGGGGCCTCGAGGGGCTCGACTGGGTCGTTTTGCTTGAAAACGCCCGCCAGTACAAGGCGAGCGTCCTGCTTTTGACGCCCGCCATCACGATCTTTCTGTGGTTCTTTGTCTCTTACCAGTTGTCGCCGCTAAAGAAGTACCCCGGCCCCTTCCTTGCCGGTGTGTCTCATCTCGCACTTCTTTTCCGTGTTCTGGATCCTTCACAGCCTCCCCGTAGTCCCCGTCTTACTTACATCTCACTTGTCAACTATCACACCCCACATATATCACATCTTCTAACAATTAACCAGGATGGACCAACCTCTGGAGGCTCTACCATACGTGGGCCGCCAACTATGGCCCATATGTCAAGAAGCTCCACGAGAAGTACGGCCCCGTCGTCCGTATCGGGCCCAACCTCCTCGACATCGACTACCCGGAGATCTCCAAGGTTATCTACGGCACCGACGGCCGCTGGATCAAGACCGACTTCTACAAGAACAGCAGCTCCGTCGTCGATGGCCAGATCCAGTACCACATGTTCAGCCAGGTGGAGAGCGCCAAGCACGCCCAGATGAAGCGCCCCGTGGTGCGCCACTACTCCACCTCGGCGGTGTTGGTCATGGAGCCGAATATGGACTCTGTGATCCAAGAATTCTATAAGCACCTTGACGAGCAGTTCGTAAAGACCGGCAAGACGTGTCAGTTCGGGGAGTGGCTGAGCTTCTGTAAGTTGTGGTGACACCCGCTTCAGGGATACGGATAGATTCTAATGGCTGTTAGTCGCCTGGGACTTCCTCGGCAAGAACACCTTTAGCAAGTCCTTCGGCTATATGGACGCCGGCCGCGACTTCGACGGCAGCCTCGCCATCGCTGACCAGTCCATCGACTACCTGGCTATGTGCGGCCAGATGCCCTGGCTGGACTACTGGCTCGACAAGAATCCCGTCTACCCTCTCGGCCCGCCCAACATCGGCAACGTCACCGCCATCGCTGTCCAGTCTATGGTGGCTCGCCTCAAGGGCGAGGACAAGAATTTCAATCCGGAGAAGCCCGACTTCCTGCAGTACTTCATCGAGTCCAAGTCCTCGCATCCCGAGGTCGTTAACGATGGCGCTATCATTGGCTACCTTTTGCTAAACCGTAAGTCCACCATTCTACTACCTATCACCGATATGGCTTAGACTAACGGCGATAAGTCATCGCCGGCGCGGATACTACTGCCATCAACCTCAAGGCCCTCTTCTACTTCTGCCTCAAGGACCAACGCATCTGGAAGCGCCTCGTCTCCGACGTTCGCGCCAAGGCCCCGCGCGATGCGCCCTGCCCCCACTCAGTCGCCAAGTCCATCCCCTATCTCCAGGCCGTCATCCGCGAGTCCATCCGCTTCCACCCGCCCGTCTCCATGATAATGGAGCGCGTTGTCCCCGACTGCGGCCTTGACCTCCCCGACGGCTCCCGCGTTCCCGGCGGTTCCTTCGTCGGCATGAACCCTTACATAGTCGGCCGGAACAAGAAGATCTTTGGCGACAACGCCGACGAATTCTTCCCGGACCGATGGCTGCAGGGTGAGGACGAGAACGACGAGGAGTACACGGAGCGCATGCAGGCGTATGGCTCCGCCTCGCTCGCTTTCGGCGGTGGGTCAAGAATCTGCCTCGGGAGGAATCTCAGTCAGATGGAGGTATACAAGATTGTACCGACGCTGATTGCGAGGTATGATATCGAGCTCGCAGACCCTAACGAGGTCTGGTGGAGCAGCGCTAGGTGGTTCTACCGTGTGAAGGGTGTGGTATGCAATATCAAGGCGCGCTCGGATTAGGGCTTCAGACCCGGTAAGGCTTGTAGGGTTCAGGCTGTGACTGTATGCTCGTTCCTGTCGCTCGTTTCATACATACCCTGCTCCTCAAGCACTTGAAAAACGATCGGAACGCATCGCACTCCTTTGACCTTCAGATCGGGCTTTTAATTTCAATACTCCTTTACAATGTGTTTTTCCTAAATCAAAGTGTTGTACGTCGGTGCCACAGAATGAAAACTCTATCGTTACGTAAGAAGAGGAGGCTTGTGGGCCAGGCATAGTCGGATATGACTGCCTCTCTGCATTACCATGAAAAAGGTATGTGGGCTCTGGTTGCCGTGGCGGGCGTGCCAGTCTCCGGGGCTGTCCGCTGTCGGCTATCCCTCCTACTTGGAGTATCACGTTGGTAGCTTCCTAGATGCGAGGCCCGCGTCGGCCCAAATGAAGTTACGAGCAGCCACCCCGTCCTTGCTTACAGGTTAGATCATCACTGAGTGCGCCCCTGCAAGGGCCTCTCCTGTTAACAGTACGAGGTATCCTCTCAATCCTGAACACATCGGATAGCACTCTAAAATTCCGATGTGAGAGCGGGCTATGTCCCACCGTCTTCGCTGACAGGTCGTGGGCTCAACTGATCCCGGGTCATTGTGTTATTCTTCAAGTAGCAAGCCCCATAAGTGGAGGGCAGCCTTTTGGATAATACCCATGTCGGCCCATCCACCACGCAAACGGGATGAATTCCAAGCACTCAACATCATTTACAAAAACATTCTGACAGATTCAGGTTTCGACATTATTATCATAGTAGAAGAGGATACTATCTTACAATCTGGTAGTTAAAACGCCGGCAGCCTATAGTCAAAACGACCGTTAAAAGGTCTTAGGGACCGCGCCTTCATAGGCGGCCGAGTTTCTACCTTTTCTTTAAATATACGAGCCTAGTTACCGTTATTCCCAAGTACCAGCCGCAGGGGGTATACCATTCCATGCGCAAGCCTCTGCAGGCATTCGGGACCTATCGCGTTCCAAACCTCAAAAATCGCAGCCCGCCGCGCCCGTTGGTTTAGTTTCTGTAAGTCAAACCGCGCCTTTAGATAAAAGGCGCGCGTTGGAGCTATCTTGATGTGTGTGTGTGTGTGTGTGTGTGGGTGGGTGTGTATTTGGAAGACTAATACTGAGGTATCGTGGTTTTAAATGTGACTTGGACTGGTTTTTGGTTCATTTTCTGAACTGTAGATGTATTTTCCTGTATGACGAAAAGCTTGTGACTTGGAAGGATGGGGCTGTGTGGGTCGTACCTGAACTAACATTTATGATCCTGGGGACCGTACAGAGCATCGAACGCTGACTCAGCTCGACGACTCGGCCAGCGTCCGCCGACACGGTGGGGAGTACGCGCTGAAATCTGGCCTATTCAATTTCCAGCATCTAGTCTACTGGAAAGATGTGGTATTTTTGGAATTGGTAGCTCGGCAATCATGCTCTTGGCGGATCCGCTAGACCTTCCTGGCTTCGAGAGACGTTCTGCATATAAGAGCGGGATGAGGTCTCGCTTTGCACGTGACCTCCTGTCATCGACGCGTTCTGGCGTCCCTTGCCTTTCTAGCCCAAACACGTCGGCTCCCTACAATCCCGGCAGGCTGCAGCGAGCTTCGACCTCCATGACCTCCCCCCTCGGAACTCGCCTCATCGCATTAACTTCTAGAGGCCATCTATTGACCCCACTACCCCGCTTTTTCGCGACCATGTCGTCCAAGAGGGCCTCCGACGCCCCGATTTCCCCGCCTCCCTTGAAGCGGAGGCTCCAGAGCGGAACGACGAGTATGTATCCACGCGCACCTCTTCCCGCCTCCAATCGCGTGAGCCATTGCTAATACTTGAAAACGCGCAGAGTCTGCCGTATCCAACTTCTTCACCCCCACGTCGCAGAAGCCAAAGGAGAAGACAACGTGGACCGAACGGGCGCCTAACGAGGACACCCCCGCGACGCTCCTGGTGGGGAAGTACGAGCCCGAGAAGAAGGAGGAGCCGGCGAAAAAGAGGAGAAAGATAGCGGCTTTTGATCTTGTATGATATATACTTGACTTGCGCGGCACACAAGGCTACGGCTAACGGTTGGCAGGACTCGACGCTTATCGTACCCGCGTCAGGGAAGAAGCACGCTAACGGCGCGACGGATTGGAAGTGGTGGCACAACTCCGTTTCCACGAAGCTAAAGGCCCTATACAACGATGAGGAGTAGGTTCAGCCTGTGTCCAACACCGTCCCTGGTGTGGATACTGACAGTGCCCAGATACCGCGTTATCATCGTCTCGAACCAAGGCGGCCTCGTCCTCCACCCAGACCCCAAATCCAAAGCCCCGAAGTCCCACTCCACAACCCGCGTCACGGCCTTCAAGCAGAAGTGCAGCGCCGTCCTCGCCCACCTCGACATCCCTACCACAATCTACGGCGCGACCGGCCGCGACATCTTCCGGAAGCCTAGGGCAGGAATATGGGCCGAAGTCCTTGAGGACTACGACCTGGAACCCAAAGACGTCGACATGGAGAAAAGCTTCTACGTAGGTGACGCCGGTGGCCGGATAGCGGAGTTAAAGGGTGGGGATGGGACGTTCGGCGCCACGAAGGATTTTAGTTGTAGCGACCGCAACTTTGCCCACAACGTGGGCGTCAAGTTCCTGACGCCCGAGGAGTTCTTCCTCGGGCTCCAGCCGCGAGAATTCAAGCGGGACTTCGATCTCGCGCACTTCCCCTTCCCCGAGACTAACGCCGAGGCGCCCGTCTTCGAGAAGAAGGCGGCACAAGAGCTGGTAGTGTTTTGCGGTCCTCCTGGGGCGGGGAAGAGCACATTCTTCCACAAGCACCTCAAGCCGTTGGAGTATGAACGCATCAACCAGGACAAGCTGAAGAGGTGAGCTGGGGATCTCCTTGTTGACTAGGCGTGACCTTGGCTAATATCAGCAGCCGCGACAAGTGCCTCCAGGCGGCGAGGGGAATGCTCGAGGAGGGAGACTCGGTGGTCATCGGTATGTGGACAGACCGCGAACTTGCTTCATTCTTTTTGTCACTGACCCGTATTCCTCAGATAACACCAACTCCGACCCCGACACCAGAGCGGCATGGGTAAACCTTGCCAAGAAGTACAAGGTTCCCGCCCGCTGCATCTGGTTCAAGACGCCCGTCCAAGTCTGTGAGCACAACGACGTCGTCCGGGCTCTCAACGAATCCGTAGGTGACCGCCCCGCATCACCTAGGCCAAACGAGGCAAAGTCGCTGACCAGGGCGCAGATGAACCCCGAGAAGCGCGAGAGTCTCCCCAAGCTCGCCTTCAACAGCTTCACTTCCAAGTTCAAGGAGCCCAAGGAGAAGGAGGGGTTCGAGGATATCGTGCAGGTGGACTTTGCGTTCCGCGGGACGGAGGAGGAGTATGGGATCTGGGCGCGGTACTGGCTGTAGGGCAGACGAAGGCAGACCATAATCACGTTCGGGGTCCGCGATATGACTGATGGCCTCGTAAGAAACCAAAAACGGTAGATATGTGAGTTCTACTTAGCGTATGGACATACACTCCAGTTGTGACAACGAATTCATGAACTAGTGAGATAAAAATCAATGGGGATGGACAGGGGAGGATTGAAGCAACACGCCGAAGTGTGGCCGATCTTAAGGCGTAGAACGGGACATGTGGTGGCATATATCATCGCTCTCTTCATACCTCCCTGACCTTTAACGGTCGAACAGTCAATTACAGGCCTGAGATTCCCATGAGTTTTCCGGTCCCTATGTAAATATTGGGTGGGACTCCTCTGTTGGTCATGCGCTCAGTGTAACACAGTTTCAGGTACAAGCAGCTACCCAGCAACATGCTATTCACTCTGTCTCTCACATCCCGTGCAGGCATTTTACACCTTATGGCTAGGAAGATTTCGAGAAAATATTCTGTTCTCAGTGGAGGATTCTCCGGACTTCGGGATATATCAGCTCAACATAGCTGATTTCGTGATTAATGGTTGTCATAGTAGCCACCGTTTACACAACTGACAATCCATATCTGTAAGTGGCATCTTTCATCTCAGGATACCGACCCGCTCAAGGAAACCTCATGACCCCAGATGAATCTCTCTTAATATTGACATAGAAGTAAATAAACGGGAATCGATCAACTTTTATACATGTCTTGCATCCGACTTGATTTTATTGTCGTCGAAGGTGGAGCATTAGTTCAACATGCAGGCTTAATGTGGGTATCACGTGATTCTACATGCCACCTGCCCAAGCTTTCTACTTGCAGTGGAGCAGCATTCCAACCTCCCGAAGCTCTCTCCAAAGCTCTCTCAAGCTACACGTAAACATTCCCATCTCACGTGCCAGCACATTCTCCAGTGCCAACTTTCCCCCACACCATATTCGAACTTCGTCAAGCACGTCGTATCTCTCCATCCTCCACACAGAGTTCCAATCGCTCACCATGTACGAGCTCTCGCTCCTCGGCTTCGTCGAGGACAAGGACGTCCCCGCGTCCCTCAGCATCCTCTCGGGCCTCTGCGCGCAGTCGCCCTGGGAGTCGATCCACCACGTCCACTTCTTCCGCGGGCCGCCGCGCCCATCGGGCATGGCGAACCCTTCGCCCACGCCCACGATGCAGCAAAAGGACGTGCCTGCGCTCTGGAAGGAGCTTGACCGCGCGCTTAGCAGGCAGTCGTACCACATCCAGCTGCGTTACGAGGTAGCCAAGGGGGACTTTGGGAAGGGGGACCCCGCGGAGTTTGACGGGATGGCGGGGGTCCTGAGGTGGGTGGACTTTCCTGAGAAGCCGCCGGCGGCCATGGGGGTCGAGAAGGGGACTGCCACGCAGAGGAAGAAGGTTGAGATTTGGGGCCAGAAGGGCCTGCATTCCCTTATGAACTCAAAGAACTACAGGTAAGCCCGAGACTGCGATGGTTTCTGTATATACGTGTTCCGGAACCAAGCTCACCTCGTCTAGCCTCACATCCGACCAGATCGAGCACGCCTACCTGTTCTTTCGCGACGACATTGAGATCTGTCTCCACCGCCTCATGCTCCCCGGTCCCAGAGACCAACAGCAGCCCTCTCCAGCCAATCCCCTACCCCCGTGGGACACTCTCACCAACGTAGACGACCTCCAGCAGTGGATGCTCCAGATCAAGCTTCATGTCCTCGAGGACAACAAGCCCGACGAGGTCCGCAAGGCGCACGAGGAGCTCTCTGCCCTGAAGGCCGAGCTCGAAGGCGTGTTCCAGTTCGAGACGATCGACCGGCTGTTCTTCGACTCGCGCGTGCCGCTGCAGGCACACGGCCTCCCGGCGCCCCTCCCCCAGGTTCTTAAGGCTGGCGATTAGAAAGCCAATGGCCCTTCCACCGGTGGGAAGGCTGCACTCTCGGAGAAGAACGAAGAAGGTGGACTGACGCGCGAAGATGGGATTGGCGAGGGGGATTTAAGCAGGGTGGATGAGAGCGAGCAGGTGATCGAGTCCCCGCATGCGCTGGAGCCTATCTCGGATGAGATGTTGAGACACCATGTTGGGGGTGGGCTCTCGGCGTCAGACTGGGCGAAAATGAACCTCGAGGTCGACGAGCACACCAAAGAGTCCGACTCCGACCCCGACCATGGGAACACTGTGTCTAAGGAGGCAAAGGAAGCCAGAGGCGAAGGAAAGACCAGTCGCAAGAATAATGGCACGGTTGGGAAAGTGAAAGGGGCTCGCCAGGGTCCGGCCGAGGCTCAGGCTCAGGATGCCCCCACTACACGGGTAAGTAATTCTCTGAGGCCCTGCAATAAGTTGATTGCTGATGAGGTGCTGCAGGTCCATGACACTGGTTCCCGCCGGGCCGTTCAAAACGCTGCCTCTTCAAAAGCCAGAAGCCCACCTTCCACTCTGCGTATGATGCGCTGAGGTTATGCGTTGGGACTGGGTAGGGAGATGGGCAGGGTGAGCACGAGATGGAGCATCGGAGTGTAATATCCCTATTTATCGGTGTTGAGGCAGCCTTTAATACCCTAGTTATTTTTGCTCTTATGCTCCGAGTGTCTGTATCGTTACTGGAGCCTCCAGCGGGATACACTTCGTTCACGAGGATTTCAGCAGGTGGAAAATGCCAAGAACTGTCTCGCTAAACACGCTGTGACCAACAGATCCACCTGTGGCCGGGATAAGTGGGTGCCAAGACATACCCGCCTTGGATGTGTATATGAGCGGACCTGTTGGAACCTAGACGGTGTCAAGTGTGAACAAGATACTGCGAGCTTACCGTGTAGATGGCCAAGGTACTATTACTGAGCACTTATACGTTATAATGCTTGAATGGAGCCAGTGGGGGCGATAATGTGGGCCGTTAATCCGGACCTTTATTTGCACCTATCGGGTAAAACATAGAAGGCCAGTATCCCACGTAATCTCGCTGCTATTCCGAGTGTAGTGAAGGTCTGGCCCCGGGAGTTCCGCATATTGGAGTCTGCTTCTCCTCCTCAATTTGCCCCTGCATGCCGAGATATATGGTCACCGATAATGGACCCTGAGTCCGACCACACCCATTGCATCCCGGGACTTATGCGTCTGTCTCGATGTTAGTGTCTCCGGGTCAAACTGGCTTGATTCCAATGGTATTGTGAGAGAGGTTCCGGCTACGAACGCTAGCCAGTATCCGTATGTGTGGGCCGCGACATTCTGTACAGGATGCGGGGCTCGTACTTCGTCCCAACTATATAAACACGACACTGGTAGCACGGCCTCTACTGGCAGCACAGTCCCTACGGACGTCATTGTCTCTACTGGCAGAAGAGTACTGCCTATACTGACGTCAGAATACTACCGGTAGCAGTTACCTAACTCGTAGTAAATTGCTACTAGTAACAGACTTCAGCGGAAGACCGCGACCAAATATACCCGAGGTAATCCGGAGAGGAGAGAAGGGACGCTTCCTCAACATACATAACAGCCTCTTGACGTGACGAGCGCCATAGCAGAGAGCTTATTTTGCGAGAAGCATAGCCGGCGATTAGGTTAGGCTCAACTTTCGGTAGGTACCGACCTGCGAGATCTACGCGGCGATGGAGGCGTAAAGCTTGACGATCGCAGAGCTGAGGTTAGCATTCGCCCTACATGCGTGCGCTATGGGGCTCTATGTACAACGGGAAACACGCGAAACTAGACAAAATATTTCCGCTAACAAGATTACAATTATCGCTACATACAATCTGATGCCATACGAACTCTCTTAGTATGACTTTTGCATAGCCACTTGAACTTCTGGGAAATCTGGAGTCAAGTGGCGCGGAATCCCACTCGACAATTTGCCCGACGTGTCCCCTAGGTACTCATTCCGCCCGGCCTTATGCACCCGCCCATTGATGGTAATGATGTTCAGCTTATCGTGATCCTGCAGGACGGTGATGTCGTCCAGCGGGTTCCCATCAACCAGAACGCAGTCCGCGTAGTACCCCGGCTTTATCTTGCCAAGTTCGTGGTCGCGCATCAAGAGGGCGGCGACGCCAGCGGTTGCGGCAATGATGCTCTCGTGGGGGGTGAACCCAAGGAGCTTGACAAAATGTTCTAGGTCGCGGGCGTACGTGCCATGCGGTGTCCAGGCAAATCCGTAGTCGCTTAGTTGGGAGGGTTAGCAAAGAAACGGCACATTGTGAGGGGGGTAGGGATGGGTCTTAAGGAGAACGGCTTACCCTCCCGGTAGCACGAGGATCCCTCGGCGGTGCATCTCACGGAGGCCGGCGACCGCAACATTGAGCTCACGCTTGTAGCCGACACTCTCAGCCTTGGTTTGCGTGTACCCAAACGCTTCAGCTTCGTACGTGGTGGCGTAAAGCCAGTTTATGGCCGGGACCACTATGACCTTTTCTTTGCTTGCCTCCAACATGTCCATGCCTTAATGAAAGAGTCAGCAGACTGTAGGAAAAACCACAATGTGAGGAAGGCTACCTTACCTTCGTCATCCGTGAAGGAGGCGTGGTATACGACATCGACGCCGTGTTTGACGCACATCTTGACCGAGTCCCGGGCTCGTGCGTGGGCGCAGACCCTCTTTCCGAGTCTATGCGCCTCGTCTACAGCCGCGGCCGTTTCTTCGTCGGTAAAGTAGCAGTCCTGCGCCGAGCGAATCTCGCAGATTTCCTCGCCCGACATGCTCAGTTTCACGTTGTCGACCCCGATAGTTTCGATATTGTACCTAACCACTTCACTCATCTCTTCCCTGAGGCATTAGTAGCGCACTTTGTACAATCCCGCATGGGTCCTAGAGGCTGGGGGCGGTAGGGTAACGGAGCCTCACCCTTCGGTCCCTCGGCGAATTTCGTGATGCCAGCGACCAATTCGCCATCTGGTTTGGCAATTTCCCGGGCGTTGGCGAGATATCGCGGCCCTGGAATGTCGCCACTGTTTATGGCATCCCTGACGACGACATCGAGGCGGTCCTTTGCTGAGGCTGCGCCAAAGCACCTATAATCCGGGACTTGTTAGAAACCACACGAACAGAGACGGCTGATTCGATGGGGAGGAGCCTACATTGTGTATCCGGAGTCCAGGAAGCACTGAGCACTCTTAATGGTCAAGAGCACATGCTCCTCCACGTCAAGCTCGCCTAACCTTGCCAGGTCCCCGCCATTCCAAGTAAAGTGGGTATGTGCATCGCCGAGGCCCGGCATGAGCGTCCTACCTCTGCCCTGGAAGACTCGGACCTTGGGGTCCCGCTCCAGGTCTTCCTTGTTCTCAACCGTTCCAACTTGAGTGATTCGTTCTCCTTGGTATTGTCAGCATAACGAACGTGGAACGAGTTCGGCAGCGACAAACCTTCAATTAGAACATCGCCCCTGTATGGCCTTCGGCCTGTCGAGTCTAGGATATTGACGTCGAGAAAGAGTATCCGCGACGACGAGTGTGTCCCATCCAAGTCATACTTCTTAGGCTGCAACTTGGGGTCCAGCTTCAGATTATCAATAAAGGCCACATTCCGGGGAAAGTCCTCGTCGCGAGAGGTATCGACCTTCCATTCGTCGTGAGATCGTTGTTCCCAACAAACAGGGCCGACACTGTAGTTTTCCGTCATTGTTGTCGTTACGCGGAGGGCCGTTTGCTATCTGATTCTCAAATTCCATACCTCATCTTTGCGAGTGTTCGTTCGTCTATTATTTGAAGATGCAAAAGTGGGTAGGGGCGACTTGCATGGATTCCACGGATGCATGCCCCATGGGGAAATTCAGCTTCCCCGCATGCGCGGATATCAATGCCGCGCATCTCCGCCATGTCCGCTATTGAACGGCCCGGATGCATTTCCCATGGGAGCTTCCCCGCATGGTCTGGTATTGACGCCGCACATCTCCGCCATGTCCGCTATCTCCGGAGCCTTCTGCCCTGGTGTGGTCCGCATCCTCCGCATGACTCTACTAGTCAACCCGGGGCCAAGGAACATGGGGAATGGGGGAAAGGGGAGAAGTGGGTCTAAGGCTATGTCGGCTGGTGATGTCAAGGAATCACGGATCGACAAATCAGGCTCATCCGGAGCCGAGGTACGCATCGGCAAGTGCTCATACCGTGCCAGACTACCACAGTCAGTCACAATTCCTCAGCGTTTGTTCTTGCAGGCCCCCGCACTCGTTTTGCCGCGGACGTTTTACCACCAGAATCAGAAACGACCATGGGTTGGATCAACCGCAAGTCCCGAGCCGTCTCGGCGGCAATGCATGCCCGCAATGTCGTGCCCCCTGAGCCACAAAAGAGATCCGACCTGAAGGACGAAGTCGCAGAAGCTTCCTTTGTCGAGGACATCGCCACGTTAAGACTGAACACGCCTACGCCCAACCCCACCTCCGACACAACAAGTTTGCCCTTTATATCACCACAGAGAGTTTCCGCCGCCAGAGACTCCAGGTTACTGTGGATTGTCATTGACAACATCGTATACGACTGCACCGAGTTTGCCAGTGCCCACCCAGGAGGAGCGGACGTCATAGAGTCTTTTTCAGGCAGTGACTGCTCGTGGCAATTTTGGAGATTCCACGCGGGGGATGAGATGAGGGAGTTCGGCGAGCCGCTTCGGATAGGCTACACCAAGGGAGTAGCAAACAAGTTCAAGGAGCGACCGAGATTTGTAGGGTTGAGAACGATCTGGGATGAGTAGTAGTGGCATTCTGTATCATAGGATTGTCATTTATGTATAGCTCATTCGTTAAGTCCGATTTGTAGAGCATTGTTCATAAAGCGATTATAATCTATTTTCTCTACGTGACAAGCTAGAACCCTTGGAACATGCACCCCTCTATAGCTAAGGTCTCAACCAAGGAAAGACTGGACTGCCTGGCCAACACCGTTTATATCCTCATACACGTGCCAGTGGCCAACATCCTTGAGAATAACCAGCTGCGAACCTTGAACCCGAGAATTGAATTTCTCGCATAGAGTCGGAGGCGAGACCTTATCTTCATCGCCAGTGATGATGAGCGTAGTGGCCTTGAGCGCCTCCACCTCGAGCGCCTCCGTAGCACCAGCCAAAGCCCCGCACGCCTTTGCATAGGATTCAGGGTCCTGACCGAGCAGACTTAACCTGACGGCTGCAACAGCAACGGGGTTGTTCTCCTTGGATGCCCCCGATGTCCCTGCGCCCACGATAGCATCCACGACCGCAGACATGCCCTTGGCTCTAACCAGCGCCGCGCGAGCAACGCTTCCATTTGAAGCGGCCTCGGAGAGGGGTGAAGGCGGGGGCCCGATGAGGATGAGTTTGCTCACGAGCTGGGGGTTCTGGAGCGTGAATTTCAGGGCGGCGAGACATCCCATCGAGTGGGCGACTAGGACAGCTGGGTTGGAGGGCGACGACCCCGCATGCTCGACGACGGCTTTGATGTCCGACGCAATGCTGCCGATGCTTATGTGGCTTAGGGGATGCGTGGGACTAAGCCCATGGCCCTCAGAATCGAAGAGGTGAAGCGAGTGGGATTGAGCAAGTGAGAGTCGGTCGATGAGGGGACTCCAGTATTCCATAGTTCCACCAAGACCATGGACGAAGACGATGTTGCTAGATCCCGAGCCCAACGACTTGTAGTTGAGGAGCTTTCCGTTGAGCGAAGTAAGTCCCGACCCAGTCCCGGCGCTTTTTGAGCCATTGATAAGGTGGAAGGATGACTGCTGCGCCACTCTGTCAACCGTGTAGTTGGAGACGCCTGTAGACGCAACCTTGTTGGTCAGGGTGCCCAGGCCCGAGATGGAGACGGAGATCTCGTCACCAGGCTTGAGAAACACGGGAGGGGTCTTTCCGATACCGACGCCGGCGGGCTTTCATTCGAAACTTGATTAGCAACCACAGGTCTGGAAATATTAAGCATGGCGTGGACCTCTTACCGTGCCAGTGGCGATCACATCCCCGGGCTGCAGTGTGATTCCCTCGGATATCGTCGCGATCAGCTTGGGAATCGAAAAGATCAAGCTCTCGCTCGTCGCACTCTGCTCCACCTTGCCATTGACACGGGTCTCCAGCTCCAGCACAGATGGGAGGTTTTCCTTGGCGACAGCAATAGGGCCCTATAGGTTCCGGTCAGACCTGCAGGCCGCGAATGGGGTTATTGTCGGCCTTACCATTGGGCAATAGGTATCCGCAGACTTCCCGATGAAGAACTGCTTGTGGTCGCGCTGGCGCTCCCGCGCAGTTACATCATTTATGATGGTGTATCCCCAGACGTGCTTGAAAGCATCCGCTTCCGTCACACGGAAGCCCGACCTTCCGATAATCACACCAATCTCACCCTCATAGTCCAGGGTTTGGGTGAACCCTGGGTGGCTGAGAATCTCCTCGCCATTGGCGATAATGGACGTCGCCCGCTTCGTGAAGATCACGGGGTGAGTGGGCAAGGCAACCTTGTCTGAGCTGTCGTACCCGGAGTTGTTGAATTCATGGGCGTGGTCGAGGTAGTTCTTCCCCACTGCGAGGATATCGCGACCGGAAATGGGAGCAAGAAGCTTGGCGCTCGAGGCTGGAATCGCGTCTCCATCGGGAATGGTGCCGGACGGACCAGCCTCAATAACCTGGTATAGGTTTGACACTGGCGTTCCGGACGCAAAAGAAAGCGGCTGAATGGTCCCCTTGGATAGGTCGTAGTGGCCAATCCTCGGGGCTGCCCCCTCCTGCACAAAGGCAGCGTACTGGATCGTAGACGAGCTCATGGTCGATGGTCTTCTTGATTAGGTGTCTCGTGATAATCGCACTGCAAAAGGTGACATGGATGCTTGCACCTCAAGACCTCGATTGCGCCAAGTTATACGTAAGTATACCTATGAGTTCTGGAGCCCGGCACCACTGACTTGGCATTAATCCCGAGCAAGCCCGCCGATAGCGGGAAAGTTGTTGAGTGGGGCGTGGTGGGGCATGGGAGCGGAGATGGCGGGGATGGCGGACAAAAGCGGACAAGAGCGGGACGGGTGGGGTTCTCGGAGGTGTGAGAGGTCAAGGGCGCGGGGAATGCGGGGATGTGCCGCAGGGTTCCGGGGCTATGGAAGCTCGGACATCGGCAGTTACCAGTTACCCCAGATGCAACGATCTTCTATAGCCCCGGGGCTAACGACGCCAATGTAATTTCAAGATGGTTAGGAGTATAGAGCTGAGCAGGATTGCCAGGGGGCGCGCACTACTGGTTTAGGGGACTCGAAGGGGGCCGGCGATGGGGAGGAGAAGACTCTATCCCAACCTATAACACAGGGCATGGGACTGACAGTAGCTGTCGATACAAGCCTCGTCAACTCTTTATAATTCGGCGCTTACTCTCCGGCTCTGTGTCACACGTTTCGAGTTCTACATCCAACCTTCTCTAGCCGTTTAGTGCGCTATCAACTATGCGTTCTTCTGAGGAAAACGCGAAGCTCGATGCCAGGCGGGTAGCTAGCGGTCACGTCGAAGATGGTGGTCAACCTTCCCTGCCGGTGGCCAAGCGTCGATTGGCGAACCCGTCACCCCTCGGGCTCCTGTCGTTTGCCACAGGTAAGTCAAAAGCAATGAGGCTTCGAACGCTGCGTCACAGTCGTGTCTAATTATCAAGCCACTAAGGCATCTTTCTCATCTCCAGTTTTGGCGTTCACGCCCGCGGTGTCCAAACGCCCAACGTCATGATATCCGTCCTTATTTTCTTCGGCGGTATCTGCCAATACATCTCCGGCATCATGGAGTTCGTATCTGGCAACACCTTCGGCGCCACCGTCTTCTCGTCCTACGGCGCCTTCAATGTTTCATACAGTATGATCTACCTTCCGGGCTCCGGCATCATGGCCGCGTACACAGACCCAGAGACGGGAGCCTTGTCGCCCGACTTCGCGCAGTCCCTGGCGCTCTACCTCTGGGCTTGGTTCATTCTCACCGTCGTGTTTACCGTCGCAGCCATGCGCAGCTCTTGGGTACTGTTCCTCGACCTGGTAGCCCTCGACGTGACCCTCCTGCTGCTCGCTGTCGGGAACATGGTCGGGAGCCAGGCAGCGACCACCGCTGGCTACGCCATTGGGTATCTCGTTGCCGCTCTGAGCTGTAAGTTTGTGTTCTTCCATAGCCGTAGCACGATTCGACTAACTTGGAATTCAGACTGGGCTGGTTGTGCTGGTCTCTTCGCAGACACGACGCCGTTCAAGGTGCCGGTATTTCCTATGACTAAACAAGCGTAAAGGAATATACTACGAGTTCTATTTACGGTGTGTGTGACTATTAGAGGACAGAGCAGGGTAAATAAATAGTCTTCCTCTGCGTTGCTAAGAATTCTGTCGTTGCAAAGCGCTATATGACTATGTCGCGAAGGTGCCAGATAACCGTCTTCCAATACTGTCCATGCAATGTAGAAGCGATTTTCGGGCCCACATGATTAGCAAGATCTAGCTTGTAGACGAGCATTGCACTCATAGGGGGCCAACAGGTGGCAATTCAAGTTCCTTAGGACAGTATCAGTAGCCCAGTCCACCCTTTCAGCGATCGGCCGTATTTGGCGCACTAAAATCGTGGCTCGGTGTGGGCAATGGGTACCGAACTCCGAGCAAAGGCCGCTCGAGGTGGACCGCCCAAACCCCACAGATCTCCCCGCTTCCCCGCTTCCGCATCCCTTGCAGTCCCCAGACGACAGCCGAATGAAAATGCCCCCACAGTTACCTCCGCTGTTCCGGCAACCTGCTGTCCATTCTACTCGGTAACCGTCCACAGGTAACTGCTCATGGCTCCTCCAGTGAACCGTCGCATGCCGCTCAGCTGCGAGCCATGCCGCGATAGAAAGATTCGATGTCCCACGAGAACAAGCTACGGCAACGGCCCATGCGAGACGTGCATCCGGCGCGGGATCCCACCCTCGGACTGCATCTACCTGCGCGACGTCTTAGGTCGCCGCGGCTCCACGCGGCCTCGCCGGAGTAGAAGTCCGTATCAGAGTACCGAGGACAGTGAACTTGTCGAGCGGATCAATCGACTGGAGAAGCTATTAGAGTCCCGCGTCAATGCACAGGATGCACCGGATCACGAACGGGCGGACGTAAACCCTCTTCCGTCGCCGGAATCAACCCGCGACGCTACCGTCCCTTCGAGTTCACCGACCTTTGCCGATGCCTCGCCGTATGGATGTCTCGTGCGGACAGAGTCCGGCCACGAGCGCTTTGTTCCCTCGATTGCACGATCGTCGTCCGCTCTCCGCGGGAACCCATTCACCCGCCAGCTCGAGCCGGGATTCGACAACTATGCAGCGGAACCCGAGATGCCGTTCTCGACCGCAAAGAAGACTCGCGAGGACTTTTTGGCCACATTGCCACCGCAGTCCCAATGCGATAGGGTCAAGAACATCTACTTTACTGTTTATGCGCCAGTGAGTCCCTTACCATCACCCGGTGTGCCTTGTCGCGAGTCCTGGTTTTAAGATCTTGGTGCAGCTCTTGCATATACTCCACGACCCAACATTCGACGCCGACTATGCGAGATTTCGAGCCGAACCCGATCGAGCGCCGCTAGCGTGGATGGCCTTGCTCTTTGTCATCCTCAGCGTATCCGTCACAGGTGTATCCGAGCACGACCCTCTCCTCCAAGAATTAGGTCGCCGTACAAGTGCGACCGAGAACATATCCATACTCTGCCGTCGGTACCGCACAGCGGCCATGGAGTGCCTCGAAGCAGACCACTATCTCTGGCGACACAACATATACACCTTGCAGACGTTGATCATTCTCATCTACGGCATAAACCAGACCCACGGCCAATCCTGGGCTCTCCTCGGCACGGCGAGAAATATTGCCTTGTCTCTTGGATGCCACGTTGACCCAGATGCCTTCAATATCGGTATCGTCCCTGCGGAGGAACGCCGCAGGTGCTGGGCGGGGCTCAACATGCTATACACGATTCAGAACTCCACCCTCGGCCATCTCGACTCGTCTATGCCATCCTCCAATGTCCGGCTACCACTCGATGTCGACGATGACCAGCTATCAGCAGGACGACCGATTCCGGAATCATTTGGCAACCGCCCATCGCAAATGTCATACCTCCTTTTAAAATTTAGCCTCTATGATATCTGCAGCCGGATCTGCAGCAACGTTCTCGGCCAAAACGGGAGTGCCACCGCCGAGGTGATAACAGCGTTTGATTCAGAGATAGCAGCTCAACAAGAAGGATTGAATCTCAAATACCTGGTCGACACGGTGCAAAGTCCCCTGCCAGACTACCACGCCGTCCATCTACACATCCTCTTTGGATACAGTCACCAGCTCAAACTACTCCTCCACAGGCCTGTCCTCATGGAATGGGTAGGCTCCAGGCAGGGCCTTGGACAAGTGCCAGAGAGTGTCGCCGTATCGCGAAACAAATGTATGGAGAGTTCGCGAGCCCTCGTCGGGATCTACAGAGTTCTCTACGAAACCGATATCTACGCGCCATACCAGTGGTATACTCGAGGCCTTGGCAGCTTCCACGCCTTCCACGCCGCCATATGCCTCGTTTACATTCTCCGTGCATCCGATGACCTGGACCCGGCTGTGTCGAGTTTGGTACGGGACGACTTGGAGAACACGTTGGCTGTGTTTGAGAAGATTGAGCGCGGCGGCTTGAGCAGCTTTTGCAGCCGCGCTACTCCGATACTACGGAAGCTTCTGTATGTTCCCGGCTCTCTACTACTTGGCACCATGGTGTGCTAACTTGTTTCCAGTAAGCAGTGCCGCAACGCTCGGACTGGCATTCAAGGGTCCACGACCCAACCTCGGGCCGAGCCCTGGGAGACATATCTCAGTCAGTATAGTCCAGACGACGGGGCTTTTCTCCGAGGCATCCAAGAAGTAATGGGGGGGATGTCTACGCAGTCATGGCTATCGCCTTCATCGGTAGACTGGGATGGTCTGGAACATGGTATTGCGGAACATCTGCCCTTTACCGTATTTACGTAGTTAGGATATTTACTCCGTTTAATGGATTGGCTATTGAAGGAATGGCCCCAGGTTTCTTCGTCCCAGTCGTAAGGGAACAAGGCATTAGAGATGAACCTATCTCCTATTCCCGACCGCGCCATAAACACCGTAAGCTGGAGAATTTGGTTCGCTCCTCTTCTTTGTATAACCGGCCGCCCTTTATCGACATTTGTTGACTCTGCCTAGGGCCAGGTAAGTTTCGAGCTTATACTGATGCTGTTAAGTGATACATATGCACCGAACTGGCCCATGGATGGTAGTTGAGGAGTTTCCGTGGTTAGAAACGATTGTGAGTCGCCTCCAGCTATGTGGAACCAGATGCGTTTCCGCAACCGACGCCTTGTTTAGACTCGGTGATGACCATCTTACCATGTTTCACAAGTGACACTAAGAGTCTCCGAAAGCGATACACGGGAGGGTATCATTGGGGCCCTTTGCCCTGCGGTTCCGGCGCCCGCGGCGTTGGCGGTCTGCTGGCCGCCGGGCGTCTCGCCGGCGCCATCGTTAGCAGTGATTCGATAGAAGTCGATAAGATGGATGTCGATCCTCTTTTTTCTTCTTCTATCTCTATTCTTATTTAAGCGGGTGTGAGAGCGCGGGCAAGATGGAAACCCCACATGTTCCAGAACCCACATATCGTAACATCGTCGCATAGACCTCGCCCACAGAGTGTTGCCTAGCTATAACAACAGATCATTCGCCAAATTTCATCGGAAATGGATGGTCACCTGAGTGATTGCGAAGTAAATTAAATACATGAAAGATTATCCCGAAGTGCGAGCTCCCAATTTTGACCTCCAAACGCACCCGGCGTGCGCTGGGCCCACTGCAGAACTAACAACAAACAACATAACTCCCAGGGTATTCGGACATGAAAACGCCGAATGTCCTCCCAACGCCTGCCTGGGCCACCGGGCCCGAATTTCCGGCCTCGCCGCGTTAACCAGACCAGGCCCTCACACACCACCTAAACCATCAACCGCTCTTTAGCGGAAACAAGACATGGATGTCGTTAGGCTAGCTCCTGGCACAAAAAGACAGTCATTCGAAGCAAGGAAAGTCCGTGGTAACGACCATGAAGCGGCGTCCCGTGGAATCCAGCACCAATATAAGAGCTGTTCGAAGCAGGCAACGTCCTTAGCATGAGACATCTAGGATCTCCGCCTGGGTAAGCGCTCTCCTGGCCTTCACCTCAAAGTATGTTGGCGTCACCTATTCGCCCCACGGGAACACCTCCTATTAGCTCCTGCGCACACCATCCGCCGAGCGGCCATGTTTTGGCCCCCGAAGCGA
Source organism: Scopulariopsis brevicaulis (assembly GCA_017657125.1). NCBI lineage: Eukaryota > Fungi > Ascomycota > Sordariomycetes > Microascales > Microascaceae > Scopulariopsis > Scopulariopsis brevicaulis. Next base: position 223,662 of record JAGFNX010000183.1, read on the forward strand.
GAGATTTCAAAGGTGCATGAGGGCCCTCGCCCGATAGAATAAGATGGAGAAGGGAGAAAAGTCGGGGTGCACACCTGTAGTTGACAATCACGGCCGAATTTTTCATAGAGGGCCGTCTCTAGCTTCCTCCGATTGATGCCGCTCGCCCGGATCCTCTGCGGCCCGGAGAGCATGTCCTCGCCGCAGTCAGACGAGTTGTCAGATGATGGCGATCGAGACCTCCAGCTGCGATGCCTCCTCTGATGGTGGCCGGTCGGACTGCTGGGTCTCGAACGGTACCATGGGAAAAGGGAGCGCGGTAGGTAGTCGAGTCCCATTCTGGAAGACCGAGGTAATGACGACTTGAAATTTGCAGGTCGCAACGACGCACTCCACCAGCGCCAGCCGCGGTTACCCAAGAAGAATGCGTCTTGCCGTCGCGGCTACTAGTTGGACCGGGAAAAAAAAAGAAAACAGCTCGTGGGACCTTGGAGGGAAAAGAAAGCTGTTTCCGAGAGAACTTGAGGACAGTATGGCTTTTACTTGAAGAGAGGACAATGTCAAGCGGGGCCGGTGATAGTAGTTGAGCGAAAAGATGAAAGGCTAGGGACCGGGGGAGAACGGGGCGTGGCGGGGGCGGGGCCGGGACTATCCAATCCAGTCTTGTCCCTTCCATCTCCCAACGCCACGCACGGCCTTTGTTTTGAGTGCTCATCGGTACGACCCTTGTTTTACCGAGCAGCGGCCGGGTCATTCCGCCCTTTCAGGGTACTGCCAAGGCTTCCAAGCCACTCGGAACGCAATCATGAGGCAGGCAGGCATGAGGCCGGCGGTCATGCTGTGGGTGTGTGGCCTGGGCCAACAGCAGCTCCACTCGAGCGGTGGCTCATCTGACCCGAGCGAGACCAAACGTAGGAAGAGAACAGGCTGATGTGGCGTCACCGACATGCATCCTTCTTTGTTTTTGTGGACGTATTCCAGCCAGTCACAGAAGAGCATTATAGGGGGCGGCATGGCCAAAATCTGCGCTGCGACCTTGTGTGAGGTGTGCCGCTAACATGTGGTGAATGGTCTTGGGGGGGTGCATGGTATCTCAGCAGTGCAGATGTGCACCGTGGCCCTTGTCTCTGGAATGGTGAGCCAGCATAGCCAATCACATTCGATTCTATTGAAGGTGCGGGATGCATGCAGCATACAAGGGGGGGTGTCAAGTCCTCAGAACACCCCTCCCTCGAGCCTGCCCTGAAGCGCTTCCGCCCCCCTTCGGCCCAACTGGGTGAGCAAAACGCACATCAGTCCCTATCTTCTTCCTTTTTCCAAGTCCCAGTCCGGTTCTGTGGCTGTGTGAACCGAGAGGGCTGGAAATCGCCTGCAGCCACAGGGCTTGCCTCCCTGGCCTCGGCGCTTGTCGCGGGCAGGCTGGCTTTGCGGGCTTTGGGGGCGCCAACGCCCCGGATGCGACGTCAACTCGGAATTGGAATGGCAACGCTAAGGCTGGGTATGAAAAGGAGGCCGGCTGGCCGGCTTGCTGAGGGAGAGAATCACCTTTTCGTTTACAGCTGCCGGCGCCCTCTATGGACAGCACCGAAGCCTCCTTCACGAACAGCACGCCCGCAACCTCCCTGGAAAGCAGCACATTACGCGATGAGTCGCTCCATGGCTGCTTCCCGCTTTGCCCCAATGGGGCTGCGGCGTCTCGCGACTTCATAGCCGGCATAATACGCCGAGCCTCAGAGACCGACGTCCAGGACAGCAGCAAGCGCTTTATCAGTCGACACGCCCTGGTAAATGACCTTAGTGCGAGGAAAGTCTCCTCCCTTTTAAGCGCGTGCCCTCGCGGCAAGGGCCAACGGGCCACCAGGGCGGATGAAGCAGCGGCGTACATCAGCCCCGAGGCAGGTCGATGCCACTGCGGAAAACCGCGGTGTACCGGGGCCAGGATCATTTTTGTAGTACTTTCTCTTATTGCTCGGGAGGAGCACGTCTGGGACCTGGCGGTGAGTGGGATATGCGATGGTGATCTACCCTTCTGCGTTGGCGAGTCGCACCTCGTGTCTTGCAAGGATGAGTCTAGACGTCTCCCCGTGGCGATGCGTGGTTGGACTATGGAGGAGAAGCGACTGTTCTGCCACTTTCAATGGGCAATGCTCTCGCCTTACTTTGAGCAGAAGGCCGTTTGCGACATTGAAAGCAGGCAACTCGACATCGAAGTGTGTCTTCCGTGGTGTGAATACAGGGATGCGAAGGAGGAACAGAACTCCCAAGCCGCAACTCCCCAACGCGACGTGGGTTTCCAAGTCGACGAGAGTAAGACCGTTATGAAGAGGGTCAAGATAAGTAGGCACTACCATGACTTTGTGAGTAGGCCCCCGCTTCCTCCTGAAGGCCCGTTAGTGCTGATGGCCGTTCTGCGTTTCCCCCGGTCTAGGATGGAGATGGTCATTTCGCGCTGAAACGCCAACGGCGGAGCAAGAAGGAGTGGCGAACCTTCGAGAATGAGGTTGATGGGAACGCCAGGACCCTCCAGGGCCACAGGCACATTGCCGCCCTGCTCGATGCCTTCTACCACGCGGGTCTATGCTACATGTTGTTCCCGTGGGCCGAAGGCGGCAGCTTGGACGCGTTTTGGGAACGACATGCGGCACCGCCGAAAAAGGACGGGCCTGCGGACCCCAGCTGGCGGACTCCTGCTTGGGTCTGGGACCAATGCTGCGGTCTGGCGGGCGCCCTCTCATTCATCCATGGATACCCCGTGGACGACAAACGGGCCACTCCGCAGTGGCACGCCGACATCCAGCCGCGAAACATACTCTGCTCTAGAACCACGGACCGAAGAACTGAGTCGTCGTACATCCTGCAGATCTCCGACTTTGAGTTCTCCCAAAAATTCAAGGCGCCCGATTCCGAGATTACTATGTCATATCCCAATGTGGCCGCCTGGTACTACCCCCCCGAACTCCGGATACCGGAGCACGAAGAGGTGAAGATCACTCTCAAGTGGGACGTCTGGTGCCTGGCGTGTGTGTATCTGGAGTTCCTGTCGTGGTTCGCCTTTGGACACGAAAAGGGGATCAAGCGGTTCATCGAGGAGCGGGAGAAGATAAACCACGACGAGAAGGCGCTGGACGCCTTGAGGCTTCCGACGCAACGCGAGGCCAAGTTCTTCCGCCTAGTCAGCACCCAGGTCCCGCGGTCCCGGTTCATGCGGCGGTTTATCAGACGGCCTACCGGGACGATAGATGCTGAGGTTAGTCCGGCCGTGAAAAAGAACACCATGCGCCTGAAGACGTGGTGGCATGAGGACCGGATGGAGCGGCTGATTAGCCTTATAGAGAACAAGATGTTGGTCACTAAAGTGGATAGTCGAGTCACCTCGGAGGAGGTATTAAGGCGATTAACCTCCGAAGTCTAATCTATAATCTAATACGCTGCGGTCATAGACCAAACAAAACATTTGAGCTGTACAGGCAACACCATTACGGCCCTCATCGGTATCGCGAACAGAGAACCAGGTTCACTCCCCCGTCATTCCCAAATACAACCACCAACATTGCCATTTCCATCAAGACTTCTCCAGGCGCTTAGCAGTCGCCACCCTTCTCAATATTCGTCGTGAAGTCCCCGCCGCTGACCTTGCCCGCAAAGGCGGCAGGCTTGCCATCATTATCAACAGCGCACTCGTCGAGGACACTGTTCGTACCGCCCTGGAGGTTCTCGTTTATGATCTGCGCCCCATCCTAAGAAGGACGGACGGAGACCATGCAGGTGTCCGAGCAGGCAACAACAACCCACTCGCCGCCGGCGAGTTCCCCCGCCTCGTCGTGTCTCTCCAGGTCGTCGACAAGATCGCGGCAGTGGTTCACCCTCATGGGGCGTGGATCGTCAAATACCTCACTAGACAGAAATTGTTCACAAGAGCCCCTATGACAAACGGGTGCCCCTAAGACCTCAACTACGGCGGGGACGCCTACTTGGATCAGTTTAGGAGACGTTTGTCAATTCTTTCCCCGGAATATTAGGAGAAAGCGACTAGAAAGCTGAATGTTCATAAGTTGCGATACTACCAGGGACCCACAATGAACACCGCCCGCCTCTTCCCTTTCGGAAGGGAAGGCTCTCGTTAGACCTGGCCGCCGTCTGAGTGAATCACTCAGGAACACACATCAACGACACCACCAACCGGCACCGATCTGTGCCCACGCTTCTCTTGGCCGATCATTCCCATCCGGAGTTTCTCAAGGCGTAGACCTTGGCGATATAGTCTTCCACCCTTTGGTGCTCATCCTGCGGATGGAGAAGTCATTATTATGGTGACACAAGGGAAGCGGTGTAACTTCCCGGGTTTAGCGAGATAGAACTTACCGGCGTGAGCTTGCGAATTATCGGAACACTGATATAATCGTGATGGATCTACGCCACCAACGCTTGTGAGTACTAACAAGCACCATGTAGGAGGCCAATGTGAAGGCCAATAGGTGGGCCATACCTCGAGTTCAAAATCGCGGAGAGTAAAACCCAGCGACATGATCGCATCGGAGACGACCCTCGAGTCGCGGTACCGATTCGCAAACACCTCCACTTGCCGGAATCTGCCCATCTCGCTTTCGCTACTCCGCTTCAACCCGGGGATCTTGCTAAGAAGTGAGTAGAACCAGGGCTGTTTTTGAGGAGTGCCGTCGGAAGGAGGCATGAAGGTCGAGTGTGGGCCTCAGGCTCGGGAGGCGCCGGTGTGACTCTTATATATCTCGCTTCTAGGGTGCAGAAGGCTCGCGGGGTAGGACGTGGCTGTTAGGCTCTTAAATTAACGGGTAATATGCTTGGGTTCGGCCCATCCCTCTTGCTGCGAGTCTGAGGTATGTCGAGCGCGAGGCTGGCGCGAGTTAAACGGGAAACAACTAATTCTGAGACCGATGGCTATACCAGGCTCCGGAAAGTGCACAACGTAGCATGCCCAAGTCCGAGGGCAATGTGGGCGTGCGAGAGGGACACAGATGCGGGGCGTCTGCGGGTGTTGCGTGGTGTGGTGTTATTGGCGGGGCTGCGCCCGTGCGACTGGATCTGCGCCAACGAGAAGTAGAAGAACGAGGCGCATGTAGCCTGGAGGGATGGGCGGGCTTTATAGATGTTGCACATTGGGCCGCGGGATGCAGTGCCACGCTCAGCCTGGCTAAAATAGAGAGGATGCCTAGGACCTCTGGATTAAACAAGGGGATGGGAAAGGGTACAATCGTGACGAAGACCTCTTGAACCTGGGCGGACATTGCGCGCAACTTCAGTCTCTACCCGAAGGTGTTCTTTTGGTTAGCATCATAGCGCCGTGTTATCCATCATGGATTGGCTTAACCCGAGAAGCACGTTCAGCGACGCCGACCTTGATCAGTTTGACTTTCACCCTAGCTCGGCCTTTTCCACTCCAACGGTCCATATCCAGCGGCCGCAGGGCGTTAGTTTCCCCAATCCTACTCCCAGCCCCCCCAGTATAAACGTAGCTCACGCGTAGGCTGAGTCGCAGGAAGAAGCAACCTTCCAGCAGGTGGTGTTCAAGTCGGAGGAAGTCTATACAAAATGGCTGCGAGAGGTGAGATTGTCCAATGAACCTGTTTGGATGCCGTACGCTTATATGTGGCCGTTTCGAAGGTTGTGCCGTCTCCGCTAGAAGGCCATCCGGGCATGATCTTGGTGGTCCATCCGAGGATACCAAGGGGCGATGGCAACGGCCTGGCTAACCCGCGCGCTACGTCGCTCCGTCAGTCGAGGGATACCTTCCTGAAAGCGGTGGCGCGGCTTTTCCAACACAGATCCATCTCCTACGTCGTACGCAGAAGATCGACGGCGGTATTTAATAGCCGGCAGGTGAGCTGGGGCGAGGAATTCCATGGCCCATCGATGGGTAAGTTAAGCAGGGGTCCATTTGTCGTCAGCGTGATAACCCGAACTGCCCTTCCCAGTCAACTGGTCTAACACAAAAGATGGTAGTGTATAACTGCAGATCAGATACAGAGTCGCCGGGGAACGAGGATGACATGGTATTGTCCGTAACCTGGTTCCCGGAGCACCGAAAGTCCTACGGCGTCCTATACGGGTGTTCCAAGCGGATGCTCCTACACGCTAAGGAATTCACGGACAAGATCTGCGATTCCGCCACAGCCCTCCACCCACTCATACTTCCGGTCATGTTCATGGAGCTAGAGAGGAAGCGCCTCTTCGACAACTTCGACCGCCAAAAATCCAGGATCTACGCGCGGATCATAGACATGGAGCGACGACTCGTCGTAAAAGACGACTCCTCGGAGAGTTCCGGCGACTCGGAGAAGGGACGGGCCGAGGACGCGACGGAGGGATGGGAGGCTACGAGGCTCTGGATGGAGGCTAGTTCCCTAAATTCAGGGCTGGAGAGCTTCAGGGTGCAACTGGAGGGGATCGTGGAGCACTCCGGGTGGCTTTCTGAGAAATATTTCGCCGCAGAGGGAGGTGCACATGACTACGACGAGGAGCGCGATGTCGGCAGGGGCATCGAAGGGCGGCTGCAGGAGATTATGGACGAATGCAAGAGCAAGGGGCGGTCATTGGAGACCCTTCTCAAGGGGATGAGCTTGGCGACACAGATGGTAATCCCCCCTGTCCACACACCCCTTTTTGAAACAGTGTCCAAGCCCCGAAGCAGCTAACGCGCGTGAATTCCCCAACCGCAGGAGTGGAACTACCTCACCCGACAGAATGAGAAGCAGTCGCATCTTATCGCCGAGCGCGCGAAGCACGATGGTACCCAAATGAAAACAATCGCGCGTCTGGGGATGATTTTCCTCCCCGGCACGTTCCTTGCGGTAAGATTAAGCCCTT